>JAXCGZ010003905.1:95000-134099 GCA_037179515.1 Halocaridina rubra
GTTGTTTTTGTGCTTGGAAAAATGGTTCTATTTCTTCTAAATTACGCTGCAATTGAGCATAGCTCGTGGTTATCGGTTGTTTCACATCTACTGATAAATCTGCCATTGCTGAAGATACATCGACATCTTCTTCACATAAACTGGTGTTGCAGCCTTCAGATAATTCAAACACATTTTCTCTGTCTAATTCGCCAACTGTCAACTCATCTGGTTCATCAGGTTCTTCATTATTTGTAACAGACTCTATGACTGGTAAGGGCATATCATCGTAAGCAGTTAAGGGATCATGCTTCTGGTTCTCTATCTTTATAACGCATTCTGTTTCTGCTGAAGAACATCGTATGTGCTGGAGTTTCTGAAAGTTCAGAATGGAATTATTCTTAACAAAAGAAATGAAATATTTCCATACATGAACATAATCTTTCAAAGAGGAAATACATGCTTAAAAATCTAGTACGTGGCTGTGGGGCCTCAGAGCAGATCCTTGCCCATTTACCCTGTAGATGACCCTAGCAGAGTGGAGGGAGGAACTGTGAAGCCCTTTATCCAAAGGGGCTATGAAGAGTTACTAGGGTATATCAGCTTCTGGTGAAATTGTGCACTCTGACTTGGCCACTTAAAGCTCATATAGGAAATACTGATTTAAGCCACGCTGGTATATCATACTGACCAATTCTTAAATAACAGTTAGCATTAATAAGAGATTAAGATGGTTTGGGCATGTGTAGAAGAGCGATGAGGAGTATGTTAAGAGAAGGCTGCTGAGGATAGAGGTGCCAAGCAGAAAAAGGCAAGGTAGGCTAAAGAGGATATTTATGGATATGGTGAGGGAGGACATTAAGGTATGTAGAGTGACAAAGGAGGACACAGGGGTTAGGGCGATACAGAGACGATTGGTACGCTGTGGTGACCCCTGATGGAAGAAACCGAAAAATTTGATGATGATGATTCACATAGGCTAATCTGTCTCTCTTCAAAGATACTGTCATGAGTACCAAATCAAGATAACTAACTCATCAGGTATACATTATATCTCCAGATATTACAATGAGGGAAGTAATTATATCAAATAGCAAAATTCACTTCCACTTATTACAAATATACAGCATACTAGTTTAAGTTCTAGTTGATTCACATAGCTCTGGTAGTATGTGTGTGGAATCTTCATCCACAATTTACTTTTAACACATCTGTGGAATAAAGGACTTACGATAATAAACCAGCTGGAGCATGTACCTCCCCTCCTAACTTAAATGGGGTTGGATAAGTTTACGGGTACTCTCCCATCATCGACAGCCAATTTTCTCTTAAAAAATATTATTATGTCTAAAAATTTTTTTGTACAAATGCACGCATGCACACATGCACACACACACACACACACACATATATATATATATATATATATATATATATATATATATATATATATATATATATATATATATATATATATATATATATGCACACTGTATATATAAATCACTGAACTGTCAACATACAGTCTAAAATGGTAGGAAAAGCCCATTAAATAGAACAAAGAATTATATATATATATATATATATATATATATATATATATATATATATATATATATATATATATATATATATATATACAGTGATCCCCCCTTATCGCGGTAGTTTGGTTCTGGGACCTGGCGCGAGACAGGAAAACCGCGAAGTAGGATCAGCCTATATGTACATAGATATTTTAATTTATTTTTACGTTTACACTGTATAAACCCTCCCTGTACTGTTAACAAACCACCCTTTACTTCATAAATAACAGCATGCAACGAAAATTTATATGAAAGTGATAGATAAAATTACGGTGAATGAAGTGATAATTACATGACATACTCATGTACATAAGTATGTCAAGAAACGCGATCCAGCAGGGGATCACTGTATATATATATATATATATATATATATATATATATATATATATATATATATATATATATATATATATATATATATATATATATATATATATATATATATATATATATATATATATATATATATGTGAAGTACTTATTAATTTCGTGACCTTAACTGGCCACCTTCTCAAAGTACAATGACAAGAGATACAGCTAGCAAACCAAAAGAACAATTGAAAAGAAGACAAAAGACCCGCTCAGGGTAAAGCTATATGGGATTAAGAGATATCAATCTTAAATGACCGCCGGGGTTAGTCGGTAATCCCCACAAACTGGCCGCAATAGGAATTAAAATCCATACTCGATTAAATTGTTAATACAATTTTGCTAGCTGTATCTTTTGTCACTGTACTTTGAGAAGGTGGCCAGTTAAGGTCACAAAAAGTAATAAGTACTATATATATATATATATATATATATATATATATATATATATATATATATATATATATATATATATATATATATATATATATATATATATATATATATATATATATATATATATATATATATATATGTTTTCGTTATTTTATTTAATAGGCATTTCCTACTATATATATATATATATATATATATATATATATATATATATATATATATATATATATATATATATATATATATATATATATATATATATATATAAACCTAGCCTATCTTAACTTTATCTAGTTAGTAAAAAGAACTGGCAGCGTCGATAATAGGACAGTACCAGTTAATGTTTTATTGATCAATAACAAATACTGTAGATAAAAACACCACCCAAAATCACTTAACCTAACCACATGTTTGTAATTACGCTGCAAGTGCATGGATGAAACATTTCGAAAATTAATATGGTAAATGTTTACTCTCACACACCCAACATTATTTCAATGACAAACTCATTTCTTAACTAGAGAGTGAATTAAGCTAACCTAACCTGATAAGATTCATCAGATTTTTCCCAACTGGGGTGTGATAGTAAACATATTTTACCCAACCGGGACTCAAACATAGGACACAGTTAATGTGCCAAGACGCTACCAACTACACCACAGTTCTAAAAGAAAAACCAACCTTACAGCTTAACTGCTATACTAGGAATGAACGCATTCTATCTGAATGCCTTTTAGTTCATATTATAGTTTCTTCCAACATCACTCCTGGCTTTGTTTTCACATTTAATTCAAATCCCAATCTAGTTGGGCATCAACAATAATCAAGCACATTACCATATGTGCAAGCATGAATTCTATTTTACCCCACCGACACTCGAATCTAGAATTATTGTTGATACCCAATTAGATTGGAATTTGAATTAAATGCCAAAACGAAGCCACGAGGGAGGTTGGGAGACTCTGTAATATGAACAAAAAGGCATTCAGATTGAATTTATTCATTCCTAGTATAGTAGTGATGCTGTAAGGTTAGTTTCTCTTTGAGACCTTCTGTGGGGTAGTTGGTAGCGAAGCTGGCACAGTAATTGTGTCACAGGTTCGATTCCCTGTCGCGTAAAATATGCTTCATATTTTCACATATGGCAATGTGCTTATTTGATTATATACATAATACTATATTCGCCTACATGCGCTCACGGGAAAGAACCATACACTCGTAATTCCCCGTCTCCTGGCTGGGTGACATTTATCAGATATTCCAAAAATGAAAAATACAATATCTTGCCCAGTCACTTTCTCACATAGAAGTCATGTGACCTTCACATACGCTGATATGGCATATTTACTTCTGAAACCGCTTACATATATTAATAACCTAGATTTCTAGTGTATTTCCTAACTAGGAAAACACTAAAATAGGTCAAACTAAGTCACATAACAGTTATGCGTATTACCTTGGTGCGGGAACGATTTCGTCTCACAGCTTCGGCCATTCAGCTGATTATGAGATTGTAAACAAAAACTCACGTGGGGTGGGCAAACTGGTGACCCGCGAGCCGCCATGTGCATTATATCTGTTAGCTTTCTTTTGTTTACTAAATGATGCAGTTGTATGAATAATAATTCTCGTTTAACATGAAAAATAATATTTAGCATTTAAAAATTCAGTTTTAAATACCAAACCCTAACACTTTTATTCGGTTCTTAGGACTTGCAGTGAACACGCGATATATATTACTAACAGGAACAACAGCAATAATTAATAACTGATACCCAATAATTAATAATAGAACAGTGATTAATTAATAAACATTCTAAATATCAGCTTAAATCAAAATGACGGAAGTTTCAACAAAGTACAAAAAAGATGATAACGGTTCGGACTTGTAATGCGAAGAGAAGGAGACCATCTGTATAGGAGGATTATGGATAGCGAGGGAGGCTAGAATACTTCCTCCATGTTCCCCAGCGTGTCGAAAGAGTCGACTAATTGGGGCGGAGCGAGAGGACTGGGAATCCGTTCCTCTGTATTTTCTCTTCCCAGAGTCTAAGTATTTGCCTCGACTCAACCACTCCCCTTACAAGGTAAGAAATAGTTCATGTATATAGATAGACAAAATATTTAGTAACAACTTTAGTTTTTAACTGCGATCAGTGTCAATAGGAAATAAAGTTATTATTATTATTATTATTATTATTATTATTATTATTATTATTATTATTATTATTATTATTATTATTATTATAACGTCATCATCGTCTTCATCATCCTCACCATTATTATTATTATTATTATTATTATTATTATTATTATTATTATTATAAAACTTCTTCTTCTTCTTCTTGAATGACGTATGTATGGGACGGCTTGGGTATAAACGTATTTAGCAGTGCCAAACGCGTGTATCGTAAAGCCAAATATATTATTCGTTTTACACCTTTCTGCGCATTATATTTATGAAAAGACAGACAAAGGAAAACAAGTAGAAAGACTCAGATAAATAAAAACAAGAGGGAAAGAGCAGACAAAGAGAATATAAGAAGAAATGAAATGGCATTAAGGGGTAAAGCACAGTATTTCTTCCATGAGAAAAAGGTAGCTACGTGGCCGGCCTATATATGATTTGTCCGGCATGAACAGAGCCGTCCTTTGTAATGATTATTGACAGTGATTTACTTAACAGTATCCAAGTCTTTTTCGTGGTCAGATAAAATGCCCATAATTGCACTGTTTATAAACATATATTAGCTCTTGTAAATGTGTGAGCTTTGACTCGGTCACCCCTTTACAAGGGGGACTACGGCCATTGTATATATGCATATACGTCCTTTTTAAATTGTGGGCTTATCATCAGTAGTACTTTTATTATTTTACTTAACCCCAAAGCAAAGAGAAGCTGACAAAAAACTGAGAAATGAACTAAGAGAGAAAAGGGAAAAAGGCGAAGAAGGATGGTACATCCATAAAGGAAAACTAATGCAAAGGAAATTTCATAAAAAAAAAAATCGCAATAAAAAAAAAGTAGATGTAGAACCAAGTACAAATGTAGATTTATATGTAAAATTAATAAACGCTCAAGGACTCACACAACATGGCTTCAGAGAAGGTAGATCAACAGTAACAAACTTAATAGAATTTTATGATGAGGTAAGCCAAATCTTACAGGAAAGAGAGGGCTGGGCAGATTGCATATTCCTAGACTTCCAGAAAGCGGTTGACACTGTTCCACATGGGAGACTTATTAGGAAGCTGCAATCAATGGCTAGAATAGGTGGAAATGTTTTGGAATGGATAAAAACTTACTTAGGAGGAAGGGAACAGAGGGTTAGAGTAAGACACTCAGTGTCTGAATGGAGAAGAGTTAGTAGTGGAGTTCCACAGGGTTCAGTTTTAGGGCCACTTTTGTTCCTTGTATATGTAAATGACCTACCAGAGTCTGTAAATTCTTTCATGAATATACAAAAGAGACGCGAACGATAGAATATTACAAAATTAACACAGAAACCAAAGCTCAATACGTAAAAGAGGTAGAAAAATGATAGACACTACAAATATAGAGAACCAAAAAGAATTTGACACAGCCATAAAAAAATTGGTTGACAATGTACTAAAAAGGACAATAAGAGGAAAACTCATAAAAGATAAATAAGAAACTGAGCCTATATGGTTCAACAATAACATAAAAAAAGCCATAAGTAAGAGAAGAGAATACAATAAGAAAAGAAGGAATGCTAGATCTGTTGAAGAGAAAAATCTCAATGAAAGTCTGTACTGCCAACAAAAACAAATAGTGCAAGACATGGTCAAAGAAGCTGTGACCAAACATGAACAAGAGAATACTACAAAATTATTGAAGGATCCAAACAGAAGCAAAAAACTATGGAAAAATATATACATCCTAAAAAATGGCAAAAAAAGAAGACACCAAACCAGTTATTCTGCATAGAGAAAACGGAGAAACTATAGAACCAACAGATATATCAAAAGAATTAACAGAGAATTGGGGGAAAATATACCTAAAACATGAAAATAAAATTACAGAAGTATGGAATAACAACATAAGACATGAATATGAGAAGAAAATAATTGAGGAAAAAGCAAAAACTCTAAATATACACTCAGGGCAATCAGAAATAACAGTAGGTTACCAACTGAGAGAACACTTTGAATAAAACAGAAAGTGTATCCGATGGAAGAAGTTGTTATAACAAAAAAGGATACGAAAAAAACAACTAATGAAAATGAAGAGTGGTAAATCAGCAGGGACAGATGGAATCAAACCAGACTATTACAAAGCCCTAGCAAACAGTGATAAATGCAACTCGAAACTAGCAGAGTGCCAATACAAAACACTACAAAACAGGAAAGGACAAAAAAACTGGAAAGAATCACGGACAACTCTCATTCCCAAAAAAGAGCAAGCCAACAGTATTAGACCTAAGACCAATAGCAATCCTAAACAACTCTTGCAAAATATTCATGGGTATAATAAAAAAAAATAGAAGAACATATACAAAAAAATGGATTGCAAAATGAAATGCAAGCAGGCTTCACAGAAAAAAGAAGAACAACAGACAACATCTTCATCCTAGACTACTGTATTCAAGAAAGCTGTAGAATGATAAAGGAACTATATGTGATATCAGTAGATCTACAAAAAGCTTTTGACTCAATAGAAAGAAGAAAACTGATAGAAGCCGTAAAAGAACTAAACATTGATGCCAACAAAATTGATGTCATTAGTGACATTTACAATAATGATACCACCAGCTTATACCTAAGCCAAGTAAATGGAGCAGACATCACCATCAGCAGCGGAATTAGGCAAGGATGTAATGGATCGACAGTTTTCTGTTTAATAATAACATACATAATAATTAAAGAACTAGAAGAAAACCAAAAAGGTTTCAGAAATGAACAGTTTCATATTCCAGCTTTATTATTTGCAGATGACGTGCTAATTCTAACGCATACAGAAATTGATGCTCAAATTTGCATAGAAAAGCTACAAAATATAGTTTCATTTTGTGGTCTATCCCTAAATAAACAAAAGAGCAATATAATGATATATAATAAGAAACAAGAAAATATACCACAAGAAATATTAGGAATAAAAATAGCAGAAGAAATTAAATACTTAGGTATCAAAATAACAAATAAAACAACATATTTCAGAGACCACACAAAAGCATCAATTGAAAAAGCAAAAAAATTAACAAATGCAATATACTCAATAATTGAAACCAGCTGCAATAGGCTACTTATCGGAAAAACGTACTGGAAAGGACTGGCAATGCCATCATATCTTTATGGTGCAGATGTACTAGTATATAGGGAAACAAACCTACAAGACCTCCAAAATATTGAATATAAAGTGTACAGTGCAATCTTGGAGCTACCCTCTTATACAGCACCAGCAGCATTGAGAGCAGATATAGGAGCTTCATCTTGCAAAGTAAGAGACATAAAAAAACAAAATCCTCTATGCCAAACATGCTATTGAAGAAAATGGAAATGAGTTGCTAAGGGAAATATTCAGAAAACAATATGAGGAGAACAAAATAGCTTGGATGAAAAAACTAAGAGAATATATGGATGCTCTGCAAATAGATAAAACAAAGCTAAAATTGGCAAAGAAAGAGGAGTTAAAGAAATGCATATATAGGTGGGACACAGAAGTATGGAAAACAGAAATAGAAGACAAATCAACTCTGGTACTATTTAAAGAATACAAAAACAACATACGAGAAATTACATGGTATGACAATACTGAGGAATCGAGATTACTAGAAAGATGCCGAACAAACACCCTAGACCTACGATGGAGAAATAAGTTTAAAAATAAAGATATTACCTGCCCAACGTGTGAACAATGTGATGAGAGCCTAGAACATTTTCTACTATTTTGTGAAACATATGCTCAAATAAGAACAGAATATAGTTTTTTAGCACAACCATATATAGATAAAAAAATTGAAATTAATGCTAATATATTATTATTTAGATTTTGTAGTGAAAAAGACGTCAAAGAAAGAAAAAAAATATAAAAAGAATTTGTAGAAAAAGAAATCAAATAATAAAAACCGCACAAACAATCTAGCAAAGCAAACCAAGACTTGGGAGCCGTTACAAAAGGCATATCCCAACCAACTATACTACTACTACTAATACAATACCTTATAAGTAAGCTATTATGGGTAACACGGTTTTATATTTTTTGTGAAGCTGTTAATCACCATTTGAACTGAGGTTGACATAGGCAGGATGCCCTTCCTAACTTCAGGTGGTGGATCTGAACACGAGCTTGTAACTTCCTTAGTCTAGGGCTCTTACATTAGAAACCTAAATATGTTTCCTTGATGTAGTGAATTTTTATTTTTTAATTAGCAAGTAATTAACTCTTTCTCATTATTCGCGTATCCTCATTTACCTACAGAACTGATCATTCTCTTTAAATCTGCTAAGGTCTGGGTTAAAATAAAGCACAATGGATCAGCTTCACATGTGAAGGGTCTGGCGTAAAGTTTTGCTATTCGGTTATTAGTCGAGTAATAACAAGAGTTCTTGCTGTTTTGCCGTTTCATATGTCACTATTATTCTCTATTCGATTGGGAATAGACAAGATAGGTTGAAACTGAGGAATTAAGGCTGGATTTCTTTTGTAAGGGCTCATAGAGGGCTTAAACATGGGTATGTTACTTCCGTAGTCAAGCACTTTAACTACTGCATTAGTAAATATATATATATATATATATATATATATATATATATATATATATATATATATATATATATATATATATATATATATATATATATATATATATATATATGTATATATATATATATATATATATATATATATATATATATATATATATATATAGATATATAAATTTTATTTTATTTTATATAGGATTTTGTAATAAAAACATAGATTCTGTTAAACTGTTTACTGAATACAAGTTTATATCAATCCAATATTTGGCATGCAAAATAGAAAAAAAGTGGAAAATAAATTTGGGTAGATCACATGAAAGCATTATATCTCTACTACCATAGGCCAATGATGATATCTCAGTACTGAGGTTTTGCACTGATGCAAAACAGGGTCCTCTGACGATTGACTGATATGATTGTTGGAAAGTTATATAAAAGTCTTGGTTTTGGATTTGATAACTTTTATAGCATTTTCCTGTTTCTTCAACGAAACTGCGCAATAATGCCATTTACATATAACTTTCATTTATGTATTTTTTATTTTATTAAACAGTCTTGTTCACGTTCTAAAACTATAGCAACTCTGTATAGCAAATAACAAAAATGTTCATGTTCTAATAGAAAAAATGAAATCTAGATACATAATGGGAAGCTAACTTGAAATTTTGTTATGATACTTGAAAGTTACCACTGCAAAAATAAATAGGTACTTACATTATACATGGTTTGGCCTATATGTAACCATAGAGGCCAAAATTAATAAATAAGAGATGAATGATGTGAACCTCAAGACCTCAATAGCTCCTCTTTTCATCCTACTGCCTATATTGGCAAACAAAAAACTGCGATTTATGACAGGGAAGATTGGTTAGAGCAGGATGTGAATCCCTTCTGATGCCCAAACAATTCTCTGTTGGCTTGCCAATACTGGGTCGATTCGAAGACCAGTCATCATTTTCCACAGCATCACCAGTGACCCACTGCCATCCGCCATCGATGCCTTGGTCGATGCCACCGATCCATAAGATTCTCGGTCCTGGTAGAAAGGAAATAAGCTAGTTAGAATTATTTTATTTTTATTGTTCTGATTGATAATCTGTCCCATGACTTGCTCTTCAGGGAACATAGACCTCATAATTCTTACCCTCTATATTTGTATTTCGTTACTAGTAGAATAACCGAAGTGGACCGCTGTAGTGCAGTAGCAAGCGCGTTCATCTTGGGAAGTACCAAACCCGTGTTTGACCCCACCAGGTTTAATTCCACAGCTTCAACCTGCCACTGCCCACCCCCATTCGACTGAGGATTGATAATGAATCATAAACTAGAAGAAATATTGACATGATGGCCGAGAATTACCTCTTTTCTCAAGGATGTGGGTCTTCAGCCCATAGAGATTTGAAGGTGTTGCCAGATCACCTCCCATCCCTCTGCAATAGTGTCTTGCTGCGTGCCACGTGAGGCTAGTCCTGCTGACGTAGAAACATTCTTCAACCACTTTGACAAAGGGATATGGACACACTGAATCTTCAAGTGAACCTGAAATTATTAGAATGACTTTAAACTCTGTTTGTACAAATAACTTTTGTGAAGATAAGCCTCATGAGCACCCCATTTTTTCATTTTATGTTATCCAAACTGTTATGTGGAATTATCATCTGGACTCGATATTAATTCACTGATTTTAATAGTGATATCAAGAAAGGTCATTTATGAAAAAACTTTTTATTAACTCTTTTATTTTCTTTAATTATGTATGCTAACCAGCCTCTAATGCAGTAATTTTTCTTGAGTAACTTTTCTAAATATTCACTGGATGGTCATTCTCATGTGAACTATCATATTATATTATGAATTGTAAGGTTTAACATAAATGCGAGTTGATAAGTAATAAGGTTAAATGAAGTGAATAAAATACAACTGTCTTGAATATTTTTCATGACAATTTATTTCTACGTACATCATGTAAGTGTTGTTTTGCATGTCAGTTTCCATTATTGTAACGTAAGTGCATGTATGTATACTTTTAGACTTAGTATGTATACTTACTCATTTATATTAAGTGTGCACGTACATTCGTATATATAATGTGTAGTTCATTATTTGGACTAGTCATGGCAGAAAGAGGGAAATCTGATACACCAAAGTATAACAACAAATATGTCACCCCCTAGGGTTTTCCCTCGCCTGTACAAACAAAGAACCTTAATGTGTAAATGTTTCCTCTCCCCTTTTCCTGCTTATAAAGAGGAAACCTTAGCCCTAGTACCAGGGACCCCTACAAATAAGGGGTGTTTGGTTAGATTATAAAAACGGGTAGTTGTACTCGTGAGATGCTACAAGACACTCATGTTTACCTTGATTATTGACGGTGCTTATAAGTTTGATAATGAATACTTAGTTGTACTCATTAGATGCTACGAGACACTCATGTTCACGATATTTGAAATCGGTCGTAGTTGAGATTTGTGAAATTCATGTGCTACCGTGATCATTGACGGGGCATATATGTTTAATAATGAGTGAGAACAAGAACAATGGGTAAAGAACAAGAAAGGAGCTAAGAAAAAGGCAGATTTATCAGGACTGGAGCAGGATAAAGAGGAGTACAAGCAGGCAAAGAGGGAGGCTAGGAGAGCAGTGGCAAAAGCAAAGGCAGAGACATTGAATGAAGTCTATGGAGAGCTGGAAACACAAGAAGGAGTGAAGAAAATATTGCGAATTGCCAAGGCCCGAGATGCTGAATCCAAGTACATGATCCAAGTAAGACAAATAAATGATAGCCATGGAATAGTTCTAGCAGAAGAGGATGAAATAAAAAGTAGATGGGAAACTTATTTTGAAGGATTACTAAATGAAGAGAACCCAAGAGCAGTATTTGAAGATGGACTTCCAAATGAAGCAGTTACAACAACAGTGGCTAGAGGAGAGGTAGATCGGGCAGTAAGGAAAGTGAAAAATGGAAAGGCAGCAGGACCTGATAAGATGCCAGTGGAAGTATGGAGGAGTCTTGGAGAGGAAGGCATAGATGCCTTGTGGGACTTAATGCAAAAGATCTTTAGTCACGAAAAGATGCCAGAGGAGTAGAGAGGAAGCCTAATCATCCCAATCTATAAAGGGAAGGGAGGCATTCAGGAGTGTGGAAACTATAGAGGTATAAAGTTGTTAAGTCATATTATGAAGATATGGGAGAAGATCATAGAGAGGAGACTCAGAGAGGAAGCGACAATTGGGGATGAACAGTTTGGCTTCTTGCATGAAAGAGGGACAGTGGATGCCATATTTGCCTTGAGACAAATGATGGAAAAGCATTGGGAGAAACAGAAAGGACTGCATATGGTCTTTATTGACCTGGAAAAGGCATATAATCGAGTACCACGACGAGAGGTATGGAGGTGTATTAGAGAAAAGGGAGTCCCCGGGAAATATGTAAGAATCATCCAAGATATGTATGAGAGGGCAGAGGCAAATGTTAAGAGCAGTGTGGGCTTGCCAAAAAGTCTCTCAGTAAATGTTGGTCTGCATCAAGGGTCTGCTTTGAGTCCATATCTATTTGATGTTGTCTTGGATGTAGTAACCCAGGGTATTAGAGATCAGTCACCATGGTGTATGCTCTTTGCAGATGACATTGTGCTGTGTAGCAACAGACGAGAGGTAGTGGAGGAGAAGCTTGAGGAATGGAGAAGAGTGATGGAGGATAGAGGACTGAGAATCAGCAGGAAGAAGACAGAGTACTTGAGGTTGAGAGATGATGAGGATGGGGAGATCAATTTGCAGGGGGAAGTGTTGAAAAGAGTTGAAAAGTTCAAGTATTTGGGATCAACAGTAGCAGAGGATGGTGACCTAGAGTCAGAAATAGCCCACAGAATACAAGTGGGATGAAAGAACTGGAAGAAAGTGTCTGGGATGCTGTGCGACAGGAGAATAGGGATTAAGTTGAGGGGTAAAGTGCATAAGACAGTTGTGAGACCTGCAATGATGTATGGAGCAGAGGCATGGACAATAAAGAAGACACAAGAGAAAAAAACTGGATGTGGCAGAGATGAGGATGTTGAGATGGATGTGTGGGGTGACAATAAGCGATAAGATCAGAAACGAGGTAATTAGAGGTACCTCAAAAGTTAGAGAAATATCAGATAAGATACAAGAAAGTAGACTAAGATGGTATGGTCATGTCGTTAGGAGGGATGAACAGTATTTTGGGAGGAGGGTAATGGAAATGGATATACAGGGTAGGAGAAGGAGGGGGAGACCAAAGCGTAGGTAGATGAATTGCATCAATGATGACCTGAGGTCTAAAGGTTTGTTGGGTGATGAGTTATGGGACAGGAACATATGGAGAACACTGGCCAGAAACATCGACCCCACATAAAAGTGGGAAAAGATGTAGACGAGGAAGAAGAAGAAGAGTTGTACTCGTGAGATGTATCGAGACACTCATGCTTACCGGGAGTACTGATGGTGCTTATAAGTTTGATAATTAGTAATTTTTTGCTCTCGTGAGGCGCTACGAGACACTCAAGTAGAAGAGTGTGTTAGAGATCTGTGGATCAGAAGAAATTCGAGTTTGATTCGGAGTCTTATGATTGCTGACGATATTTGGGTTTTCCGTATAGATGAGTACAGATTTAACTTATTTCTAACAATGTTTATAACTACATGTGAGGGACAGAATGAGCTCATTTTAGTAGAACATTCGTAGGTAGAACATATGTTGGAAAATGCATGTAATATTAATTATATTCTATTGGTAGAGGATTTAATTTTGAGGTCGTTTGTAGGCCTCTACCGAAGCCATGTCAGGATTTCCGAATTTAGGGGGTTATAAGATCGAAGGTTAATTACACATAGGAAATCCTCCATAAATTTTCGTCCTTCGAACTGGATGGGAATTGGTGCGGTAATCGTGAATATAGTGTACATTTTAGATAAATTTCCACCTTGTTGAATAAAGAAGTTAGTGAAATTCTGCGGTTAAAACCATCCATATTTCAGAAAAAAAGAAAAAAAAGAGAGAAAAAAAAGCAATCAGATGTATTTGCATGATTAATTGCAAACATAACTTTGGAATTTAAGTGGTTGTTGAAATAAATAAATGCATCTTTTTCCCTCGTGGATAAAGTGTTTCTCTCTTTGTGGAAACTAAATATACTTTCGTAGTTGAGTATCCAATGTGCAAATTGGATATTAGTACCCAATTTTGGCTGGGTGAACAGTGGTTATTAGTTGGGGATTTGTGTTTACATATACCCCATTTAAAACGATGTCTAGAATGTTGCATTGATTCATTTGTTTACGTAAATAAACAGAAAGTAGTAACCCACCTGCTGCTAGGTGCACTGTGTCGTTTATTGGAAGAACAGTGTGTTTTACATTACATTGTCCAGTTACTGCTGATGAATTAATAGTGTCGTTTAGTAGATGAATAGTGTGTTTTGCACTTTGAGGATTGGCGTTATAATTGACGAAAATTAAATAACTATGTTATCTTGAAATTTTGGAAGATTGTCTTATGATGGTGTTTACAAAGTGAATATTTGTTACATTGTAGATGTATAAAAAGATCGTGGTTTCTTTGATAATATCATTACATCAACTACATGTTTGTTGCTCTCTTATGTTCTATTTGCTTTCTCAATATATCGGTTAAACCTGAGGCATTAGAACGTCTTCGGGAATTGGTTCAACGTGATTGTATTCAGTGTTAAACAGAACTTGCCAAAGATGATGAGACACTTGTTGTTACTTATTTAGAAAGATGTCATCATACGCTAACTGAAAGATTTGGAAGATATGATAGGAAATATGAAGAATATGTCGAGGATAAGCCCCTTCAAAGGGATTCTGAAGAGGAAGATATAGACTATGACAATCTAGCTAAAAGAGTAAATAAGATTAGCTTAGCTGTCCTATAATGGATTCATAAATTAGTAACTGTGAATAGTACTAGAGCTCCTAGTTCAGAGAGTTCGAGCCCTCCCAGTGGACAACCCACACCTAGATTTCCTGAAGTAAAAAGTCCACAGTTCTCTGGAAACTCTGATAAATGGAATGAGTTTTGGGATACGTTTGATAATTTAGTAAATAGTACTTCTATGCCAACTATGACAAAGTTTACCATCTTGAGAAATGCCTTTAAAGGAGATGCCAAAGACACCATAAAGGGATATCCTGTTGCTAGTGAGAGTTATGATGAATGTATTCAACAGCTACAAGCTGTTTATGACAGCAAGGACAGGATTGTACGAAATTTAATGAGGAAATTGGTAATAACACCAACTCCCTCTTCTAATTCATCACTTTTCAAGTTCAAGCAGGAAGTAGAAGCCATTACTTGAAGTCCGAAAAATTATAGAGATAAGAAGAACGCTGATTGGGTGTTTTCAGAACTCGTGATGATGAAACTACCGGAAGATGTGGAGAACTGGATTAGCATGAAACTAGACACAAAATATCCTTCATTTGAAACACTCTTGAAGGAACTGGGAAAATATATATATCACATAGAAGGCAACAACATTAAAAGTAACACAAAGGGAGAGATCCAAACCTCACAGAGAGATGAGACCCAGTCCTATAAAAAGAATGTGGGTAGTTATGGTGCTACTGCAAAGGTAGTAAATAGTAAATCAGAATGTGTATTCTGTGATTGGCAAGGTTTAAGTGTGAGCAGTATAATAAAGTAGTTAGCATAAATGTATGCAAAGATAAATTGAGAGACAGCAATAAATGTCTGAAATGTACTTAGTCAGGGCATTATGGACATAAATGTTACTTACACTCAGATAAACTGCAAGAACTGTAAGAAAAATGACCATCATACCGCTCTGTATTACAAACAAGAAGCGCAGATTCAAAAGGATTTTAAAGAATCAGATAAATGTTCGAAAATGAAAGCTGAATCATACAAAGGCCAGAACATTCCAAATAAGAAAAGGACATCACTCATGTTGGACAGTGTTCCTTTATAACAAAGGAACTAGATGAAGCTCTTAAATTGAACCCAGTAGATAATATAACTCTTGGCATTGATGCTTTCCATTCAGAAACAAAGAAAGGTACTTTTCCTATTATAAATGTGATTATCAAGATAGGACAAAAGCAGGGCAGAGTTATTTTGCTTGCTGTTGATGACTTACCATTTAGTATTCATACCCATGGGATAATAAAGGCTGCAAATTTGGTGAAGGCTCATGGTCATAAGCTGGTTGATGAAGAGATTGATATTGATGTACTTGACAACATTGGTACTGTTTTTGGTGCCTTACATTTTAGCCAGTTCGTTAGTGATATTAACAAGTGGGATGTCTATAATCTGACGGAAACTCCGGGTGGTGTCATGATGTATGATCCTATTCCTCATGATGTTCATCATGAACCCAATAATGTACAAAACCAACTTGTTATGCGAGTAGGAACAAAGTTTTTGCCTGCTTCTACTCAAGTGTAGATTGAAGAGGCCATAGAGCCTGCTAATAAGTTGTTGATTGAAGAGGGCATAGTGCCTGTTAATAAGTTGTTGATTGAAGAGTCCATAAAGCCTATTGATAAGGTGTTGATTGAAGAGGCCATAGAACCTGTTAATAAGTTATGCGGGCCAGAGAGTATTGGAGTAAATAAGCAAGAAGTGTGTTACGAAGATAAAGCTACACTTTGAAGTTTTACAGATTCTGTTCCCTGGAAGCCTATCCACACTCCTCTCCCACACAATTTTCAGAGAGCCTTTGGACAAGTAAAACCTCTGGTAAAACAAGTGGAGAAGATATTGGAGAATTTTCATGTTGATAATTTGTTGGATGCTTGCACCATTGAAGAGAAACAGTTTGATATGTACAATAATGCGAACATAGAGTGGGCAGAGGCTGTAATATCACTGCAAGCATTAAATTCCAACAACACAAGACTTAATACAGTGCTGGCAGAGGCTGTAATATCACTGCAAGCATTAAATTCCAACAACACAAGACTTAATAGAGTGCTGGATCAGTGCTTTTCTGAAGAATCTAGATATCCTAAAGTATCAATCTTTAGTTTAATCTGGAATGTCAATACAGACAATTGTCTTTGAAAGGTCTGAAAGCTAGGAAAGATGTGTTGACCAAACAGAAACTTCTATCACTGGTGGATACAGTTTTGACCCCATAGATATAATTTCACCCTTGCTAAGAAGAGGAAAATTCTAATTCAGAGAGCCTGGTCTGAAAAGCTCTCATGGGTATATCTGTTATCAGACGTATACAAGGAGGAATCATCAAATTATGAAAGATCTGAATGTCAAACTGCCATAAGGTTGAAGAATCGTGGGCACGCTTAATCATTGATGATGAATTGTAGCACTGATGGGGAGACTCCTCTTTTTTCTTTTTTGGAGGGCCCAGGATGTATTGAATATATTTCAAGACAGTTTATTTCTACGTACATTATGTAAGTGTTGTTTTGCATGATAGTTTCGTGTAATGTAACATAAGTGCATGTATGTATACTTTTAGATTGTATGTATACCTACTCATTTATATTAAGTATACACGTATATTCGTATATATAATGTGTAGTTCATTCTTTGGACTAGTCGTAGCAGAGACAAGGAAATCTGATAAACAAAAGTTTAACCACAAATATGTCACCCCTCGAATTTCCCTCGCCTGTACGAACAAAGAACCTTTATGTGTAAGTGTTTCCTCTACCCTTTTCCTGCCTATATAGAAGAAACCTTAGCCCTAGTACCAGGGACCCCTACAAATAAGGGGTGTTAGATGAGATAAAAAAACATACAAACAGATAGTTGTACTCATTATATGCTACAAGACACTCATGTTTACCTTGATTATTGACGGTGCCTATAAGTTTGATAATGAGTAATTAGTTGAACTCGTGAGATGCTATGAGACACTCATGTTTACAATATGTGAAATCGGTCGTAGTTGAGATTTGTGAAATACATTTGCTACCGTGATCACGGATGGTGCATATACGTTTAATAATGAGTAATGAGTTGAACTCGTGAGATGCTACGAGATATTCATGTTTACCATGAGTACTGATGGTGCTTATAAGTTTGATAATGAGTAATTTGTTGCTCTCATGAGGTGCCACGTGACACTCAAGTAGAAGAGCGTGGTAGAGATCCATGGATCAGAAGATATTCGAGTTAGATTCGCAGTCCCATGATTGCTGATGATATTTGGGTTTTCCGGATGGATGAGTACAGATTTAACTTATTTCTAACAATGTTTATAACTACATGTGAGGGATAGAATGAGCTCATTTTAGTAGAACATATGTTGGAAAATTTTTATTTTGTTTGAGGAAGTTTCAATTTAAGGTGAGGAGAGTTTATTTAATAATTCACATTTCAGCAGTTCACAAACCCCCTTATGAAATATTTGCATGTATGCTTATGCATGTAATATTACTTATATTTTATTGATAGAGGATTTAATTTTGAGAATCGTTTGTAGGCCTCTACCGAAGCCGTGTCAGGATTTCCGAATTCCGGGGGTTATAAGATCGAAGGTTAATAACACATAGGAAATCCTCCACAACAACAGCTACTACTACTAATAATAACAACATAGAAATTACTATAAACTTAGGTAGATAATGGAAAATGATTTAAGACTATGATATACTTACCCGAGATAGAACCTTTTCGATGTTATTTTCTAGAACAACCCGTTTTGACAGTTCTCGAAATAAAAACCGTTTCATGAACCACCTTAAGATAATAGCTGTTCCATCCCAATAAAAGATAGTCACGAAAACCATCTAAATGCCATAGCCTTAATTCCTGAACTGACATTAGAGCTTTAATGCCTTAGTTTCCGAACTGTCTGTTCGTATATCTGGTATGATATTGCTTAGAATAATATCAATATCACCTCAATATATCATGAATTTGACCGCGACCTCCATTTTTCCCATTGAGATATACCAAGTCACCATGGATAAACAGTTAGTTACCTTTGACGTCAAAATAACTGTGAAACACAATCAAAGTTATTTCGATCCGAAAACATCATACGATAACAATATAAAAAAAGTGGATCCGCTTGCCCACAGCCATTTTCCACATATTTGACCGAACGTTTTTTCGAAGATGTGGTGCGTGACCATGACTTTGTGCGTGTGTGTGTGTGCGTGTAGGCGTGTGTGTTTTTGTTCGGTTCGTTGCTTGCTAACCGCGCAAAATGGCATATTATTATTATTATTATTATTATTATTATTATTATTATTATTATTATTATTATTATTATTATTATTATTAATATCATCATAATTATTATTATTATTATTATTATTATTATTATTATTATTATTATTATTATTATCATTATTATTATTAATATCATCATAATTATTATTATTATTATTATTATTATTATTATTATTATTATTATTATTATTATTATTATTATTATATTCGTTTTTCACTACGAAATCTTAGTCTTATAATAAACTGCAGGACAAGAACGGTCCAAACAAACACTGCAGAACATATTCAGTATATTTAATCTCCTTATAATACATCACAAAACAACGTTTCAAACATCCACTGTGTTCATAATCATGTACCTATGAAAGAGTGAAAAAGACACATTCATGCACAGTTACTCTAATCAAACAAAATTCTAGTTGTAAATAAGTAAAATTTAGATATACAGCACATTCATTCAAACAAACTAATAAAATTTACATATATCTAAACATGCAGAATAAAAAAAAAACACTTTCACGCTAATACAATTTGTTTTACAAAATTCTGAGAGTGCAACTTGAGCCATCTTTGTTTAATTTAGAATTATTTTTTGAAATAAATAATGACTGCTATCCTAATTTCAATTTAGCTTTCTCCTCTGTAAGTGTAATTTCAGTGTAAATAGTTTCAAAATAATATAGGGGAAAAAGCGAAAATGAAATTAGGACAGCAGGGTCATTATCTATTTCAAAAACTAATCCTAAATCAAACAAAGATGGCTCAAGTTGCACTCTCAGAATTTTGTAAAACAAACTGTATTAATGTGAAAGTGTTTTTTTTTCTTTTTAATTCTACACATGTTTAGTTAAAGGTAAATTTCATTAATTTGTTTGTGAATGTGCTGTATATATAAATTTTACTTATGTACAACTAGAATTTTGTTTGATAAGAGTAAGTGTTCATGAATATGTCTCTTTCACTCTTTCATAGGTACATGATTATGAACACAGTGGATGTTTGAAACATTGTTGTGTAAAGCATTATACGGAGATTTAATATATTAAATATGTTCTACGAGGTTTGGTTGGACCGTTCTTGCCTTCCAGTTTATCATTATTATTATTATTATTATTATTATTATTATTATTATTATTATTATTATTATTATTATTATTATTATTATTTTTTATTATTATTATTATTATTATTATTATTATTATTATTATTATTATTATTTATTATTATTATTATTATTATTATTATTATTATTATTATTATTATTATTATCGACATCATTTTCAAAGGTGGGCTTTTAAAAGAAAGGGTTGCCCAAGGGTCGTAATTGGTGAAAAGGGGCAACTCAAGGCTTGCAACTGGTGAAAAGGGGCAAGTCACCTAAACGGTGAAATTTGCCAATTAATAAGAGCATCCCGTGTCATCGTGTCACAATTTCTCTATGGACCAGAAATTGGATTAAAATGTTAGCCGAAGGGGAAGAGAGTGATCGTGGTAACAGCCATTCGATTATGTTAAGTATTAATGTAAAATTAAAGAAAAAATGAAAATATCTGAAGAAAATCCTAATGTCGGAATTAAGTTGATTTGGTTGATGGTTTTATTCTGTTTTCTCATTTACTACTACTACTACTACTACTATTATTATTATTATTATTATTATTATTATTATTATTATTATTATTATTATTATTATTATTATTATTATTATTATTATTATTATTATTATTATTATTATTATTATTATTATTATTATTATTATTATTATTATTATTATTATTATTATTATTAAGTAGTCGCCGTGGCTCAATCGGTAGCGTCTCCGACTCTGAGGCGTCAGGTCGATGGTTCGCGCCCCGTCACGGTCTGAGGTTAGCAATGGCATGCACTCAGCGTAAGGATTACATCTGCCAAAACAAGCCCTTCGCAAGAAGGCAACCGTCCTAGCCCTTGGTAGATAAGGGAGTCCGTGACGTAAAACCGGAACCTTGATTATTATTATTAAGTAACATCGAAGTTATTTTTTAGTGTAATCATATAGTTTTAGAAATACATTGGTTTCAATGGTGTTGTTAGTAACTACTTTAGCAAGTCACTTAAATTTCTTCAAATAACCTTATTTTCCATGAAATTCACTAATTTATCTATTATCGTGAGAGATGGAAAAGGAAAAAAATATCTTAGCATAACAGATAACGTGCTCCGGTTCCTCTCTCTCTCTCTCTCTCTCTCTCTCTCTCTCTCTCTCTCTCTCTCTCTCTCTCTCTCTCTATATATATATATATATATATATATATATATATATATATATATATATATATATATATATATATATATATATATATATATATATATATATATATATATCTACGCACACACACGCACGGGGAGATACGAGCTTTGGGCTCTTTCCCGTAAACACAATTAGGTAATCACAATTAGGTAATCACACACACACACACAACTTTTTGTCAGTGAGGCAACATGGCTTCAGAGAAGGTAGATCAACAGTAACAAACTTATTAGAATTTTATGATGAGGTAAGCCGAATCCTACAGGAAAGAGAGGGCTGGGCAGATTGCATTTTCCTAGACTTCCAGAAAGCGTTTGACACTGTTCCACATGGGAGACTTATTAGGAAGCTGCAATCACTGGCTAGAATAGGTGGAAATGTTTTGGAATGGATAAAAACTTACTTAGAAGGAAGGGAACGGAAGGTTAGAGTAAGACACTCAGTGTCTGAATGGAGAAGAGTTAGTAGTGGAGTTCCACAGGGTTCAGTTTTAGGGCCACTTTTGTTCCTTGTATATGTAAATGACCTACCAGAGTCTGTAAATTCATTCATGAATATGTTTGCAGATGATGCAAAGATTGTGAAGAAAGTAAAAAACGAGAACAATGGTAGAGAACTTCAGGAGGATCTAAATAATCTGCATGAGTGGTTAGAAAAGTGGCTAATGAAATTCAATACTTCAAAATGTAAGGTAATGAGAATGGGTACAAGTGCAAGAAGGTCCAAGCTTGACTACTCGGTGGCTGGAGTACAACTTCAAGAGACAGAAAATGAGAGAGATCTAGGAGTAAACATACTGGCAGATTTGTCTCCAGAAATACATATAAATGGCATAGTAAGGGCAGCATATGCATTCTTATCAAATGTAAGGGTAGCCTTCAGGCACATGGACAAGGAAATGTTCAGAAATATTTATGTAACCTATGTGAGGCCAAAACTCGAATATGCAGCACCCTTTTGGAATCCGCACTTGAAAAAGCACATAGCTAAGATTGAAAAAGTTCAAAGACATGCCACGAAACTGGTGCCAGAAATACGCAATCTCAGTTATGATGAGAGGCTGAGGGAATTAGACTTACCATGACTCGAAGCTAGAAGAGTGAGGGGGGATATGGTGACAGTCTTTAAATTCCTTCATGGTTATGATAGAGTGGATAGGGATCGATATTTTGATATGGCTGGCTCTAGAACTAGAGGTCATAGTTTGAAGCTTTGTAAGAAAACTTCTTTGCAGGATGTAAGGAAATATTTTTTTCAGTGTAAGAGTAGTTGATAATTGGAATTCGGTAAGCGAGGAGGTAGTTAATGCTATCTCAATCCATAGTTTTAAGGACGGGTATGATAAGTATCACTAAGTATAAAATGGAACCGATCAGTAGACGGGAAGATACGAGCTTTGGGCTCTTTCCCGTAAGCACAATTATGTAAGTCCACCCACACACACACACACACACACCCACACACACACACACCTTCAACTTTTTGTCAGTGAGGCAACATGGCTTCAGAGAAGGTAGATCAACAGTAACAAACTTATTAGAATTTTATGATGAGGTAAGCCAAATCTTACAGGAAAGAGAGGGCTGGGCAGATTGCATATTCCTAGACTTCCAGAAAGCGTTTGACACTGTTCCACATGGGAGACTTATTAGGAAGCTGCAATCAATGGCTAGAATAGGTGGAAATGTTTTGGAATGGATAAAAACTTACTTAGAAGGAAGGGAACAGAGGGTTAGAGTAAGACACTCAGTGTCTGAATGGAGAAGAGTTAGTAGTGGAGTTCCACAGGGTTCAGTTTTAGGGCCACTTTTGTTCCTTGTATATGTAAATGACCTACCAGAGTCTGTAAATTCATTCATGAATATGTTTGCAGATGATGCAAAGATTGTGAAGAAAGTAAAAAACGAGAACAATGGTAGAGAACTTCAGGAGGATCTAAATAATCTGCATGAGTGGTTAGAAAAGTGGCTAATGAAATTCAATACTTCAAAATGTAAGGTAATGAGAATGGGTACAAGTGCAAGAAGGCCCAAGCTTGACTACTCGGTGGCTGGAGTACAACTTCAAGAGACAGAAAATGAGAGAGATCTAGGAGTAAACATACTGGCAGATTTGTCTCCAGAAATACATATAAATGGCATAGTAAGGGCAGCATATGCATTCCTATCAAATGTAAGGGTAGCCTTCAGGCACATGGGCAAGGAAATGTTCAGAAATATTTATGTAACCTATGTGAGGCCCAAACTCGAATATGCAGCCCCCTTTTGGAATCCGCACTTGAAAAAGCACATAGCTAAGCTTGAAAAAGTTCAAAAACATGCCACGAAACTGGTGCTAGAAATACGCAATCTCAGTTATGATGAGAGGCTGAGGGAATTAGACTTACCATGACTCAAAGCTAGAAGAGTGAGGGGGGATATGGTGACAGTCTTTAAATTCCTTCATGGTTATGATAGAGTGGATAGGGATCGATATTTTGATATGGCTGGCTCTAGAACTAGAGGTCATAGTTTGAAGCTTCGTAAGAAAACTTCTTCGCAGGATGTAAGGAAATACTTTTTCAGTGTAAGAGTAGTTGATAATTGGAATTCGGTAAGCGAGGAGGTAGTTAATGCTATCTCAATCCATAGTTTTAAGGACAGGTATGATAAATATCACTAAGTCTAAAATGGAACCGATGAGGAGACGGGAAGATACGAGCTTTGGGCTCTTTCCCGTAAACACAATTAGGTAATCACACACACACACACACACACACACACACACACACACACACACACACACACACATATATATATATATATATATATATATATATATATATATATATATATATATATATATATATATATATATATATATATATATATATATATATATATATATATATATATATATATATATATATATATATATATATATATATATATATATATATATATATATATATATATATATATAAGCAAAGACTCAATGCTTATAACACACTAAATATACTAATTCCAGGTTGGAAGAATTTGAAAGGAAAAATTCCGTGTTCATAACACTGCAGAATACAAATTCCTGTTTGGAAAAAATGTAGAGCCATGACTACGTGTCTAAACACTATGGACATACAAATTCTTGCTTGGGAGAAGTACAAATCAACACATTATTTACCTCTTGCATTAGCGCAATTGTTGCGTGACTTGGTTATGTTGATGAGTTCTCTGAAAAACTGTGCCTGTTGAGCTAGGATAAGTTGTGAAACAGCCACGGCAGACCTCAACTCATCCACGGCTTGTATTGTCGGAGGGACTCTCGAATGTGTCTCTTGGCCAGAAGCAGAAAACACTAATGACAAAAATACCATCCATACCACGTGTTCCTTCATCTGGAATAATATGCCACTTGGCAATAACAGAAAGAGACTGACGGAGTTCTGTGACCTCTAGAAAACAAAAATGCTTGTTTAAGTCAGTGTATTGACTTGATTTGAGCTGTCGCTCAAAGGTAAACCGCAAAGTTAATCGCAAACTCAAGATTTCAGATCAGTTTATTTGTCAAACGTTCTTTTCGAATCACTTACCGTAAAAACGGAGATACGTCGGAAATTCTCAAGTGATGAGCTGAGCTTGAAGGATAGATAGATACCTCGCTGCGTCGGAGCGTGTTCACCACAAAAGTGACCGATGTCTTCCGACTCCTTCACATTCCGTGTTCTGTAGTTAGACCGGTGCGTCCGGAGATGACTCGGCGGAATTTTTATTTTGTTGGGTGGAGGCGGTAGCTGTGAAGAAGACTACCTGACCTCAAATAAAAGGAGCCATTCAAGATAATTTATTTGGGTTCCATTTCTTTCTCTTTTCTTATTCATTAACGCAAAAACTTTCTCTTGGTGGTAGTCTTGGTGACAAACTCATTTCCTCTCGTAGTACGTGGCCCCCATCGGATGCTCTTTCACTTCGCTTGAATGAACAAGTTTCACCTCATATATATAAAAACATATATTTCATTTTGTGACGCGATGGTTACGGGAAAATGGTTAGGTAGATATATATATATATTTTTTAAACGTCACTCTATGGCATGTAGGTCACTCACTGGTGCAGCTTCTTACTCTTACAGGATATCTTAATTTATCCCTATTCACATTTGGAATAGATATGTAGATCAGTCAAAGTTTTATCGCATGGAACACGTTTTTTCTCATTCTCTATCATCTCTACTCCTTTTCTCTTTTAAAATATGATTGGTAACGTCATTCAAAAAGCTGATGCAATTGCAGGTGGAGATGGAGATAATTACTCTGCTATCGAGTTCAAGTATATCATTTTGGGCCTTTTTATTTAACTCAAAACCCACTGAAATTTATGCATACCATAAATAACACGAGCATAAGATTTTGAAGTTTGCGTTGATTATATATATATATATATATATATATATATATATATATATATATATATATATATATATATATATATATATATATATATATATATATATATATATATATATGAATCATTTTTTACCCCGACCGGGACTCGAACCTAGGACTTATGATTACTAAGTCAAGGCGCTACCACTACACCACAGAAGGTTAAAAGGAATCCAACCTTATAGCTTATATCTGCTATACTTAGGAATGAACGCATCCTAACTGAATGCCACTATGTTCATATTACAGATTCCCCAACCTCACTCGTGGCTTCATTTTAGCATTTACTTCAAATCTCAATCTCATTCGGGCCATGAAATTATCAAATAAGCACATTACATATGTGAAAACATGATTCATGTTTTCACATATGTAATGTGCTTATTTGTATTTCATGGCCCGAATGAGATTGGGAATTGAATTAAATGCTAAAATGAAGCCACGAGTGAGGTTGCGGAATCTGTAATATGAACATAGTGGCATTCAGTTAGAATGCGTTCATTCCTAAGTATAGCAGATATAAGCTATAAGGTTGGATTCCTTTTAACCTTCTGTGGTGTAGTGGTAGCGCCTTGACTTAGTAATCATA
Source organism: Halocaridina rubra (assembly GCA_037179515.1). NCBI lineage: Eukaryota > Metazoa > Arthropoda > Malacostraca > Decapoda > Atyidae > Halocaridina > Halocaridina rubra. Next base: position 121,566 of record JAXCGZ010003905.1, read on the forward strand.
AGTCCTAGGTTCGAGTCCCGGTCGGGGTAAAAAATGATTCATGTTTTCACATATGTAATGTGCTTATATATATATATATATATATATATATATATATATATATATATATATATATATATATATATATATATATATATATATATATATATATATATATATACATATATATATATATATATATATATATATATATATATATATATATATATATATATATATATATATATATATATATATATATATCCTTCTTCGTCTACATCTTTTCCCACTTTTATGTGGGGTCGATGTTTCTGGCCAGTGTTCTCCATTAGTTTCTGTCCCATACCTCATCACCCAACAAACCTTTAGACCTCAGGTCGTCATTGATGCAATCCATCCACCTACGCTTTGGTCTCCCCCTCCTTCTCCTACCCTGTATATCCATTTCCATCACCCTCCTCCCAACATGCCGTTCATCCCTAGCCTGCTGGCTAGTACAGTGGTAACGCGCTGGCTTCGCATTCACGAAGTCGAAAGATCGGTTCCCGTTCAAGACCGAGAGTTTAAGCTGTTTACTGGCAGGAACTGCTGTGGTTGGACACCACAGTGGGGGGTTGGGGCTTGCCCTGGCTGACGAATACCCATTTTATTGAAATGGAAATAAAGTTTGTTTGTTTGTTTGTTTAATGACACGACCATACCATCTTAGTCTACTTTCTTGCATCTTATCTGATATTTCTCTAACTTTTGAGGTACCTCTAATTACCTCGTTTCTGATCTTATTGCTTCTTGTCACCCCACACATCCATCTCAACATCCTCATCTCTGCCACATTAATTTTTTTTCTCTTGTGTCTTCTTTATTGCCCATGTCTCTGCTCCATACATCATCGCAGGTCTCAAAACTGTCCTATGCACTTTTCCCCTCAACTTGATCCCTATTCTCCTGTCGCACAGCATCCCAGACACTTTCTTCCAGTTCTTCCATCCCACTTGTATTTTGTGAGTTATTTCTGACTCTAGGTCACCATCCTCTGCTACAGTTGATCCCAAATACTTGAACTTTTCAACTCTTTTCAACACCTCCCCCTGCAAATTGACCTCCCCGTCCTTGTCATCTCTCAACCTCAAGTACTCTGTCTTCTTCCAGCTGTTTTTCAGTCCTCTATCCTCCACCACTCTTCTCCACTCCTCAAGCTTCCCCTCCACTACCTCTCGTCTGTTGCTACACAGTATAATGTCATCTGCAAAGAGCATACACCATGGTGACTGATCTCTAATACCCTGGGTTACTACATCCAAGACCAGATCAAATAGATATGGACTCAAAGCAGACCCTTGATGCAGACCAACATTTACTGAGAGACTTTTTGTCAAGCTCACACTGCTCTTAACATTTGCCTCTGCCCTCTCATACATGTCTTGGATGATTCTTACATATTTATCGGTGTCTCCCATTTCTCTAATACACCTCCACACCTCTCGTCGTGGTATTCGATCATATGCCTTTTCCAGGTCAATAAAGACCATATGCAGTTCTTTCTGCTTCTCCTGATGCTTTTTCATCATTTGTCTCAAGGCAAATATGGCATCCACTGTCCCTCTTCCAAGCATGAAGCCAAACTGTTCATTCCTAATTGTCGTTACCTCTCTGAGTCTCCTCTCTATGATCTTCTCCCATATCTTCATAGTATGATTTAACAACTTTATACCTCTATAGTTTCCACACTCCTGAATGTCTCCCTTCCTTTTATAGATTGGGATGATTAGGATTCCTCTCTGCTCCTCTAACATCTTTTCGTGACTAAAGATCTTTTGCATTAAGTCCCACAAGCTATCTATGCCTTCCTCTCCATACCTCCACTGGCATCTTATCAGGTCCTGCTGCCTTTTCATTTTCATTTTCCTTACTGCCTGCTGTACTTCTCTTCTAGCTACTGTTGTTGTAACTGCTTCATTTGGAAGTCCATCTTCTAATGCTGCTCTTGGGCTCTCTTCATTTAGTAATCCTTCAAAATAAGTTTCCCATCTGCTTTTTATTTCATCCTCTTCTGCTAGGACTACTCCATGGTTATCCTTTATTTGTCTTACTTGGGTCAAGTCCTTGGATGCAGCATCCCGGGCCTTGGCAATTCGCCTTATTTTCTTCTCTCCCTCTGGTGTTTCCAGCGCTTCATAGACTTCATTCTATGTCTCTGCCTTTGCCTTTGCTCTCTTTACCTCCTTCTTTGCCTGCTTGTACTCTTCTTTATCCTGCTCCAGGCCTGATAATTCTGCCTTTTTCTTAGCTTCTTTCTTGTTCTTCATCCATTCTTGCACTTCCTCATTCCACCACCATGACTTATATATATATATATATATATATATATATATATATATATATATATATATATATATATATATATATATATATATATATATATATATATATATACAGATTCAGAGGAGAAGCTGTGTCAGTTAGCGTCAGAATTTGGAATGGTGTGTGAGAGAAGGAAGTTGCGAGTGAATGTGGGAAAGAGTAAGGTTATGAGGTGTACAAGAAATGAGTATGGTGCTGGATTGAATGTTATGTTGAATGGAGAGACACTTGAGGAAGTTGATCAGTTTAAGTATTTAGGCTCAGTTGTAGCTGCAAATGGTGGAGTGGAAGCAGTTGTGTGTCACAGAGTGAATGAAGGATGTAAAGTGTTGGGTGTGTTGAAAGGAGTGATGAAGAATAGAGGGTTGGAAATAAATGTTAAGAAAGTTTTGTATGAGAAAGTAGTTGTGCCACCTGTGATGTATGGATCAGAGTTATGGGGTACGAAAGTAAGTGAGAGATGGAAAATAAATGTGTTTGAGATGAAATGCCTGAGGAGTATGATTGGTGTATCTCGGTTGGATAGGGTTAGGAATGAAATGGTGAGAGCAAGAACGGGTGTGAGGAGAGAATTTGCAGCCAGAGTAGATATGAATGTTCTGAGATGGTTTGGCCATGTGGAAAGGATGGATGATGAAAGACTGCTGAAAAAGGTGATGAATGAGAGAGTTGATGGGAGAAATGCTAGAGGGAGGCCTAGGTTTGGATGGATGGATGGAGTAAGGAGAGCCCTGAATGATAGGAGGATGGATGTGAGGGAAGCAAGTGAGCGTGCTAGGAATAGGAATGAGTGGCAAGCGATTGTGACACAGCTCTGATGGGCATCTGCTGTTACCACGGGGCTGCATCTTACAGAGGTAGCCCTGTGGTAGGGGTAGTAGGGGAGTTGGAAGTTGTGAAGCGACATAGGTTGTGGAAGAGCCGGGAGGATGGGCTGTGGCACTCCAACAGTGCCATCTGGACAGCCGCTAGCTCCCTCGTCATTGCCTATAAAGCAAGGTAATCCCCTTATTGTTTTCTTTTTTTTTTAATGTCGGCTACCCCAAACTAAAAGGGGAAACAGCCAAGGTAGATAGAATAATATATATATATATATATATATATATATATATATATATATATATATATATATATATATATATATATATATATATCCATATATATATATATATATATATATATATATATATATATATATATATATATATATATATATATATATACATATATATATATATATATATATATATATATATATATATATATATATATATATATATATATATACATATATATATATATATATATATATATATATATATATATATATATATATATATATATATATATATATATATATATATATATATATATATATATATATACATATATATATATATATATATATATATATATATATATATATATATATATATATATATATATATATATATATATATATATATATATATATATATATATATATATATATATATATATATATATATATATATATATATATATATATATATATATATATATATATATATATATATATATATATATATATATATATATATATATATATATATCAACGGGAGATGATTCCCTCTATAGCCTTTAACAGAGATATTTGAGGCATGGTGTTTCTTCAAGACCTATGTAAAAATCTTGCAGTCCTCTCTGTTACCGTTTCTTTATATTCAGCACGGAGATATAGTATGAAGCTGAAAGGACGTAAGGTCAACCTCGACAATACTAAATATTTTTTTTTTCTTTACGAACGATGTTGTTGGTAAGTGGAACAGCTTCCCATAGGACGTAATGAGCAGTACTTCTATCCACCAAGACAACACGTCAAGTTCTTTAGGAAGAAGATAAAATATCTGCAATTTCTTCCTCTAACCGGCATTAAATGTTCACAGAAGCCTTACTTTTAGAACTGTAAATACAACGTTTAAAAATTCTATTTATTATTGTTATTATTATTATTATTATTATTATTATTATTATTATTATTATTATTATTATTATTATTATTATACAAAAACTAATCATGCAGCTATGAAAATTAACGGTATTATATATTTTCCTACAAGGGTGTCATTAAGGCAATAAGAAATATATGTAATTACCTATTTGTAATTACCTAAGTGTGCTTACTGGAGAGAGACCCATGCTCCTAACTCCCCGTCTCCTTTTCGGTTCCATTTTTGTACTTAGTGATACTTATCCTTAAAACTATGGATTGAGTTATCATTAAGTACCTCCTCACTTAGGTAATTCCAATCATCAACTACTCTTACACTAAAAAATTATTTCCTTATATCCTGCAATGAAGTTTTCTTACGAAGCTTCAAACTATGACCTCTATTTATAGTGCCAGCCATATCAAAATATCGACCCCTATCCACTCTGTCATACCAATGAAGGAATTTAAAAACCGTCACCATATCCCCCTCATTCTTCTAGCTTCGAGTGATGGTAAGTCTAATTCCCTCAGCCTCTTCTTATAACTGAGATTGTGTATATCTGGCACCAGTCACGCGGTATTTCTTTGAACTTTTTCCAACTATGTGCTTTTTTAAGCTTGGATTCCAAAAGGGGGCTGCATATTCATTCTTTGGCCTAACATATGTTATATTAATATTTCTGAACATTTACTTGTCCATGTGCCTAAATAATACCCTTACATTTGTTAAGAAAGCATATGCTGCCCTTACTATGCCATTTATATGCATTTCTGGAGACAAATCTTATGTTTACTCCTAGATCTCTCTCATTCTCTGTCTCTTGAAGTTCTACTCCTGCCACCGAGTGGCCAAATTTGGGCCTTCTTGCACTTGTACCCATTATCGTTACCTTATATTTTGAAGTATTGAATTTCATTAGCCACTTTTCTGACCACTCATGCAGACTATTTAGATCTTCCTGCAGTTCTCTACCATTGTTTTCGTATCTTACTTATTTTTACAATCTTTGCATCATCTGCAAACATATTCATGAATAAATTTACAGACTCTGGTAGATCATTTACATATACAAGGAACAAAAGTGGCCCTAAAACTGAACCCTGTGGAACTCCACTACTAACTCTTCTCCATTCAGACACTGAGTGTCTTACTCTAACCCTCTGTTCCCTTCCTTCTAAGTATGTTTTTATCCATTCCAAAACATTTCCACCTATTCTAGCCATTGCATGCAGCTTCATAGTAAGTTTCTCGTGTGGGACAGTGTCAAACGCTTTCTGGAAGTCTAGGAATATGCAATCTGCCCAGTCCTCTCTTTCCTGTAAGATTCGGCTTACCTCCTCATAAACTTCTAATAAGTTTGTTACTGTTGATCTACCTTCTCTGAAGCCATGTTGTCTCACTGACAAAAAGTTGAAGGTTTCCAAGTGAAGAGAGATATGTTTCCTTAGTAGTTTCTCCATAACTTTGTAAACTATGCTGGTCAAGGAAACAGGTCTATAGTTTAGAGCCGTATTCCTCCTTCACTTTATGAAAATAGGTATCACGTTTGCTTGTGTTCAGCATCTTGGAATCTCCCCTGACTCTAGTGACTTTTAAATATGATACTTAGTGCAGCTGATATTGAATTTGTGCATTTTTTAAGTGCATGTGGAGATATATCATCATGACCTGTAGCTTTATGGACATCTAACTCCATCAGTGCTTTGCATACATCTATGTCTGAATGGATGATGTTCTCTAATGCCAGCCCATGAGCTTCTATCTCTGCAATCTGTGGGAGTGGGGTATTTTCTACTATAAATACTGACTGAAACTCCTTGTTCAATGCTTTGCCGATCTCTTCATCCGTCTCAGTGATGCTTCCATCTGCTCTATTAAGCTTTAAAACCTGTTCCTTTACCTTCAGTTTTCCTCTGATAAAGCTGTGGAAAAGTTTGGGATTTTCATTAGCCTTCTTGGTGATGTCCCTTTCATAGTCTTTCTCTGCCTCTCTTCTTTTACTTAGGTAATAATTTCTTGCACTTTTATAGGTCTAACAGGCATATATGTTTTTTTCTCCTCCAATATCTTTTCCAGCATATGTCTCTCCACTCCTTAGCTCTATTACACTCATTACTGAACCATTTCTCTCTGGCATGAATTGCACCTACTTTTGTGATAAGCATGCAGCAATCTAGTATCTTCCCATATTTCACACAAAAGATGTCGTACATTTGTTGTACAGATTTGTTGTTAAATAAGGTTTTCTAGTCAATAACTGCAAAAAGCTCCTTAATTTTGATGTAATCTCTTTTTGGATAGTTTCTCCTCGTTCCTCAGTGCCTCTACTGTAAGGCAGAACATCTTCAATGATATACTCCATCAACAACACACAGTAGTCACTCTTTCCAATTGGTGGTTCATATTCAATTTATCAATATCCAACACATTACCTGTGAATACTAGATCAAGTAACGATGGCTCATCCCCACCCCTGGCCCTCGTTGGTTCCAGTACATGTTGGTGTAAGAAATTCCCTTGTACGCAATCTAGGAATCTTGCCGCAAATGAGTCCTCAACACTGTGTGTTTCAAGATTTATCCAATCTGTTAGTTAATGATTAAAATCTCCCATAATCAAAATCCTACATTTTCTCTCCCATGCAATGTTAAGAACTGAGTTTATGACTTCAATAGTACTTATATAACTTTCCTCATGAACTTCTAGCCTATGTTGGTTCCTTGATGGGTTATATAAATCAGTTATTATAATGCTCTCTGACCCAGTATTTATGTGAGTAACAAGAAATTCTTCGAACTAACTTTGTATAGCAAAGTGTATTTCTTCAACTTGAATCCTTTCACTTATGAGCAGTGCTATCACTCCACCAGTCCTCTAAGATCTTTCAAGCCTTAATACTCTGAAGCCCTTACGAAAAACTGTGACACTGTTTATGTCCTCACTCAACTTCGTCTCTGTAATTGCTACTATATCTGCCTTACTGTTGTGAATCCTATCTTTTAATTCTACTACCTTACCAGCTAATCCATCAGCATTTGTGCATAACATTCTTAATGAGGCCCCATCCCTTGATCCTCTATCATTATCTTCTTTATCTCTCCTTTGTCTGGAAGAATTCTGAAATGAAAATTTGTCTTCTCCTCTTCATTTCTTTCCTCATTTAACCTTCTAGCCTTTCGAAACAAGTTTTTGATCCTTTCCATCTCTTCCTGTGATCTGTATCATCTAATGAACACTTTTTTGAATTCTTGAAAGTCTTTTAGTTTTTTTTCTCATCAATTTTTCTTCACATGTGTCCCCTCTCTCAAAGGTTACTATTGTTGGTCTTTGCTTTCCCTCCCTAGAATATTTACATACTTGGTGAATGTGCAAATATATATATATATATATATATATATATATATATATATATATATATATATATATATATATATATATATATATATATATATATATATATATAGAGAGAGAGAGAGAGAGAGAGAGAGAGAGAGAGAGAGAGAGAGAAAATGCATGAATTGGTGAAGGACCTGACAAAGTGAATACTGACTAAATATGAATTTTAGAAGAATACAGTCTACTAATAGATTTAAGGCCTGGCAACCTCCGAGGGACCGGTGGGCCTCTCTCTCTCTCTCTCTCTCTCTCTCTCTCTCTCTCTCTCTCTCTCTCTCTCTCTGATCGGTCTTGCTTTTTTCCTCGTAGCTGTTTGTGACGTCCAACGATAAATGTTGCGGTCACATGAAATATGACATTTATTTTTTAACGACGAATGAAGTTCACTCATCGATAAATGAAGCTCATTCATTGTTCCTCTCTTAGAGTGTTTGTTGTCCAATTTAAACTCATTCCATCAGGTTATACTCTAGGAAAGACAGAGGCTGCCATTTTAGTTTTTTTGAATCGTTATTTTGTTTTATTATTTTTTTTATTTTGCATAAAATAAAAATGGTGTGGATGCGAGAAGCAGTTTAAGAATTTGTGTATAGTAGAAGTAATAGTAGTAGGAATAGTAGAAATAATAGTATTAGGTTTTTTATGATTGTGACACTAGGACGAGCCAGTATAACAATAAATCTGCCCTCATCGAAGAAAACATCAAGTAAAGAGAAACAATAATGGGGAGTGTTGTGACTTGTCAGATGTGAAGAGCAAATAAGAGATGCTTAAGGAATGTACAAGAATATTCGGTGTTGATATAGGCACAGAAAAAGAACCGTAACTGAAGGAAGACTTAACATCGAACTGTCCTGAACAGTCCAATTAAAGTAGTAGTAGTAGTAGTAGTAGTAGTAGTAGTAGTAGTAGTAGTAGCAGTAGTAGTAGTAGTATATATGGCAGTAGGTTATTTTGGTAATGGGAGAAATTTTCAGAAAGTATTATTATTATTATTATTATTATTATTATTATTATTATTATTATTATTATTATTATTATTATTATTATTATTATTATTATTATTATTATTATTATTCACGGACTGAGGTTAGTAAGAGCATACACTCAGGGTAACGATTACATCTGCCAAAACGAGTCCTTTATAACTGCCCTCATCGAAGAAAACATCAAGTAAAGAGCAACAGAGATGGGGAGTGTTGTGACTTGTCAGATGTGAAGAGCAAATAAGAGATGCTTAACAAATGTACAAGAATATTCGGTGTTGATATAGGCACAGAAAAAGAACCGTAACTGAAGGAAGACTTAACATCGAACTGTCCTGAACAGTCCATTTAAAGTAGTAGTAGTAGTAGTAGTAGTAGTAGTAGTAGTAGTAGTAGCAGTAGTAGTATTAGTAGTATATATGGCAGTAGGTTATTTTGGTAATGGAAGAAATTTTCAGAAAGTATTATTATTATCATCATCATCATCATTATTATTATTATTATTATTATTATTATTATTATTATTATTATTATTATTATTATTATTATTATTATTATTATTATTATTATTATTATTATTATTCACGGACTGAGGTTAGTAAGAGCATACACTCAGGGTAACGATTACATCTGCCAAAACGAGTCCTCTGTAAGAAGGCAACCGTCCTTGCCCTTAGTAGAAAAGGGAGTTCGTGACGTAAAACCGAATCCAATCCAATCCATTATTATTATTATTGTTAATAATGATAATGATAATAATAATAATAATAATAATAATAATAATAATAATAATTATTATTATTATTATTATTATTATTATTATTATTATTATTATTATTATTATTATTATTATTATTATTATTATTATTATTATTATTATTTTTCAACTATACCCGCTAATGAGAACTTTAATCTTGTTTTGTGCAATGGTAGCCCCCCTTCCCCTTTGAATTCAAAGGTTCAGGAGTCAGTTTCTGACCTCCAATAGTGGAATACTTCGTTCATATCATTATATGTGTTATACATATATATTACAAAACTCTCTCTCTCTCTCTTGGGGGCCAGTAAAACCCAAGGATTTTAATATATTAATTTATTTGAAATAAATAATACAAACACATTAATATAAGTCGATAAAGCAATATAAGCACAGTGTATAAATAATGAATAATTAGGCTACTTGGACAAAACAGTGAGGATCTGCGAAATAGGCCTAAAATACGCTGAGATTTTCAGAAATCTTATCTTCTGAAGCCTGTGACTCAGGATTAATTCATAATATCTTAGTGATCCAGTTTTGGGCTTATAGGCCTAGAGGTGCCTGGACGGAGATGAACTTTTTGTCTTTGAAAATTTCCACTTTTAAGTGCGAAAAATCATCAGTTTGGGTCAGACAGTATTTCAAGAACTCTATAGCAATTGATTCGTAGTGACACTTTGTATAACATACTGCATACTTTGTATCAAGAGCTTTTTTTTTTTTTATTAAGTATCAAGGAAAAAAAATTGTTTCTGGTGTGACAAAAAGTTACAGCTGGGATGAATAATTAGGAAGTAGTGAAACAATGTGAACAGTGTCGTTATAAGACAAAAAAATCAGCTGATGCAAAATGAGAAAAAGTAATAAAACTCTGAGGCACACTCTCAAAATAAGGATCGTCTCAATGACCTGTCAAATAAGAGAATTCTAAAGAAGAACATGCAATACCATAACCTTTTGGAAAAATTAGTTGAGAATGTGGTGAGTAGTTCATGAAACCGATTGTCCATTACTTTAGATTGAATATTGGCAAATGAAAGCCTGGCACTTGCGACAAACAAGTTAAATCTGGACAATCCAGTGCATTAGATTGGATATTGGCGAATGAATGCCTGGCACTAGCGACAAGCAAGATCATTCAGGACAGTCCAGTTCATTAGATTGGATATTGGCAGATGAAAGCTTGGCGCTTGCGACAATTAAGATCATTCAGGACAGGATGCCAATCTCTCCTCATGTTTAAGCAGTTCTCAGATCGTTTGCGATTAGCTGGTTTCCTTTTAGCCCAGTCTTCAGCGCTTACTGGTCGACCGTCCACCCAAATCCATCTTCCTCCTCCTTGGTCCAGGCCTCCTATCCACAATGATCTGGGACCTGGAAGTAAAGGAAAAAAAAAAACTTTGAGCTCAATTAATTCATTTTTCTGCTTTGATCAGCTTATATGTCTGACAAGGCTCTTGTTAAGAAGAGTAACTCCAGGTTGATCTGGGGCTATTCATATTTATCAAGGCAAATCACCAGACCTAACCAAACCTAACCTAACAATTTACGGGGTTACTTAACTCTACTTGAGGTTCAAGGGTTACTCATCTTTACAAGATCCGGTGTCTGAATGTCAATATACATCTTTTTTTCTAAAGTATTCAAAGCTTTGAGTTAGTAATATTTTCTCAGCAGAATGAAGACAATCTCCCGATCTGCATGACTATCTGTCAATGAACTGCAACGTGATTTATTGTGTGATCCATTTGGAAATTATTATCTTGGAGGGAATTTAGATTGGATACTGACTAGTATATATAGTGGGATTGCCTCTCTCTCTCTCTCTCTCTCTCTCTCTCTCTCTCTCTCTCTCTCTCTCTCCTCTCTCCTCTCTCTCTCTCTCTCTCTCTCTCTCTCAAGTAAAAATGAAATTGGTAATCTTATTTCCTGAAAAACATAACAAATATGACTAATATAGATTAAGAGAGAAGGTGTTAGAGGGAATAATAATTCACTTTAATGATAAACAAATATGAGCTCTTTTTCAGACAGGAAGATAATTTATATATTATGTTACAAACTATCAATCCCTCTCCATTTTGTCTTGCAAATACATAATGATTCTGATTTTGAAGCCTGAGAAATGCAGGTGGAATATGAATTGCCAAAAATTCAGTGTATGTTTGTCACAAGCTGGGGTGGTTCTTGTTTTAGTGGTGAGGATGATAGAAAAGTAGTTAGAAAATTTTTTCCTGACCACCCTTCGTGATAAGGTCCTTATATGGTCTGAGACCATTACACTCCAAAAACACTAATGGTATCGATCAGTTAGACCGTCACATTGGAAAGTTCTTGTTGCAAGTCGTTGACTGCCGTTTGTCTACATGTTAATGAGCTTATACCTTCATATTCTTCTGACTTGAAACAGCTTTTCATGTAAGAGAGTGGTATTCGTTGAAGTCATGGGAGGAGGAAAGGAGACTGACCAGGAGAAAAGAAGACTATCTAGAGCATAATAAATATAGAAAAGGGATTGCATAGAGAAGATCTGCATGATTGTAAGTTACACAGATGAGTTTAGTGAAGACTGTGACCTCATACAAAATTGGGAAGCCTGCCTGTAAAAATTATTTTACATACTTACCTTTTCTTCAGATCCGTTGGTCTGCAGTGTATTTAGGATTTCTGGGACTAGTCAGCTATCCCCCATCAGCCTGGCAGTACTCATTTGCTACTTATCAAAGAAGAATCGCAATATTTTGCACACTTACCACGTTTTTTCGATTATGTTGGCCTTCAATGTATATATGTTTCTGGGAGTAGCCAGATCTTCAGTTCATTGGCATTACTACTGGTAAACTTGCTAAAGTAAGTGTAGGATGAACCTCTGATAGTAAAAAAAAAAAAAAAAAAATGAATACTCACCCTCCATTCCGATTAATTGAGCCTTAAATGTATATAAGTATCTAGGTGCAAGTAGAACGCCTCCATAACAGTGTTTAGTACCAATGAACACCTGCCCAGAGCAGAGATTGGGATGAGCTACCAACAGGGAAGAAAAACAAACTTTGTACACACCATTATTTATTCCTCGATT
>JAXCGZ010003906.1:0-5000 GCA_037179515.1 Halocaridina rubra
TAAAAAAAAAAAAAAAAACTGAATCCATATTGACATTATCACTGTGTACAATCAGTCTGTCTTCTATTCTAAAATCCTTAAATATGAATGTTATTTATTCTCTTCGCCTATCTTCTTATCATGCCACTATACAGCGGGTTTCACCAGTTATGACTGAATATATCTCGGCATTATCGCATGAAATGATCGTATTCCCATTTGGAGTAAGCCTTGACAAAAGGGTAACACTATGGCCCGATTTCTTAAACAGTGTAAACCTAGGATACCATAGGGTTAGTTAGCTAGACACACACTAATGGATTTCATAAACGCATCTGACGCGGTTCTGTGTATAACTAGGATCCCTCCAACACACACAAATGGATTTCATAAACGCATCTGACGCGGTTCTGTGTTTGGCTAGGATCCCCCCATGGAGGGATCCTAGGCATACACAGAACCGCGTCAGATGCGATTATGAAATCCATTTGTGTGTCTCGCTAACTAACAATATAGTATCTTAGGTATACACTGCTCAAGAAATCGGGCTATTATCTTGAAATCATACCGATGCACTACTATATTAAACTGCTTACATTATGCTCTATATGTTAGGAAGCTCTTGGACTTAAGTTCTTCTATTATGTCTATAATTAATTATCCTTAACATGCAGCCATAGCACTCTAGATTTATTTTCTAAGTGTTACTTCAACTGGAAGATCGGAGTAGTGTTTCTTAGAGGAAGTACTTCGGAGAGTATCAACTAACTACAAAAAAGTATTGGATCAGGCATAGATTAGCGATCCCCAGTACAAAAAATTACCTCGTATATTGTTAGGTTAAGTTAGGTTAGGTTAGGTTAGGTTAGTATTGGTTAGGATAATGGCTAACTTAACGGTATTCGAGGGTTATTAATGTACTGATGGTCATTAATCTTTACCTAATCCATAGTATTAAACTGCCTGAACTCATGAAAAAAAAAAAGTATTTCATGAGTTTGGTACATTTAAGTGCACCCATTTTGGCGTCGGTTGTTTAAGCGCTAAACCCACTTTAGCATTACCCTTTTGGTGACGGACGTCCTTGCGCTATTATATATATATATATATATATATATATATATATATATATATATATATATATATATATATATATATATATATATATATATGCAAACAACTTTGACAGTTGTAAGCCATAGCTCTAAAAATTGTCTATTGTCAAGGAACCTAAGTGTGTTGTAGACATTTTCGTATCACAAATTATTATTATTATTATTATTATTATTATAATTATTATTATTATTATTATTATTATTATTATTATTATTATTATTATTATTATTATTATTTTTTATTATTATAATTATTAACATTAGTACTAGTGGTGTTAGTATTAGCAGTAGTAGTATTTCAGCTGAAAAATATTATTACGCTTTGTGCTATGCACAGATTTACTTATAAAGCCTTTTTCATGCTAAAACTTTATTAATGAATGAAAATCTCGTCATGCTGTTTAGTCTATTCAACGTGGTTATAAATGATATCGTAATTTATTTAGAGTAGACATTAGTGTGAGGAATCATATACGTAATGTGAGAGAGAGAGAGAGAGAGAGAGAGAGAGAGAGAGAGAGAGAGAGAGAGAGAGAGAGAGAGACCCATATAGTATTTGTGCGGAATGAACGTAGTTTTACAGTATCTCTGAATGTCTGTGAAATGAATGAAGCTTCATAGAATCTCAGAATGTCTCTAATAGTAAATTTATATCCACTAAAGAGCGATATCTCAATACGATGCATATCCCTCCGCTAGAAAAAATAAGTGAGATGATGACATACAATGGAAGGGTATAGCAGAAATTTTGGGAGAGAGCTTAGTAAACTCGACTGGCGGCCGCAAGAAATTGGCCTCGTAATCTTCAGACGACGAATTACATCTGCTATAGATTTATACACAAAAATAATAAATTATTGTGACAGAGGGTCTATTTGTAATGTCTTTATCGATTAGGATTTAATAAGAAATTTGACAAATGGAAAAGCATTTTTCTACACTATAAACTGCTGTTTAAAAAAAAAATAGGAAAGGTACCAGGATTTAAGCAAGGCTGAAATGGGGACTGAAGAGCACAGTAAGGATGAACATCTCTTGGGATAAAATTTTTTATCTCTCTCTCTCTCTCTCTCTCTCTCTCTCTCTCTCTCTCTCTCTCTCTCTCTCTCTCTCTCTCTCTCTCTCTCTCTCTCTCTCTCTCTGTTGTTCTTCGGAACTCTTGTTCGGTTCTATCATATTCCTCCGTCTTATATCACTGAAAATGGAAGCCGATTCGAAGGCACATAATCTCACAAGAGGGCCTAATTGGTCTTTGTAAGTGGTCAGATAATAATAATAATAATAATAATAATAATAATAATAATAATAATAATAATAATAATAATAATAATAATAATAATAATAATAATAATAATAATAATAATAAGATAGAATATTACCCTTTAAACCAGTGAGTGAATGGTGTCTTGCTATGCTTATGAGAGACGGGTTAATTTCCATACAAATCGCAGACAATTTCTGCAAAGTTAATATAAAATATCTGATTATATATACAAAATGGATCGACACCAACATATTTACCATATGGACTGAAGACATATATTAAATAGCAAGCTAAACATATTTATATGAGACTATTTTTGTACAACGTCAAAGAAAGAAAAAACTTCGGGAGCTGTCAAGTTCATTTTTGCAAATGGTCAGAGATGGTGAGTGGTTAGGCGGCTTTGCGCGTATTTCTCTACACGTAAACAAAGATGAGTTTTTGATGGGTGCCTAACATATCCGTGCGGTATTGTCGGACATCTTTATAGTGATTCTGTAGCTATTTCTGTATTATTTTTGAGTGATCGTACAAAAAAAAAAGGCGACTTTTAGGTGTTTTACCTGAAGATGACACGATCATGTCGAAAGAAACAATGTGCAAACCAACACGTGGGGAAAGTGATACGGGGGAAAATTAGAAAAAAAAACACTTGGGTTTCATCACATACCTTAATTCCAAATTATCTGGTGCAGAGTGATAGTTTAAAATGATAATAATAAACGTAGAGCTGGCTTTAATGCTTTCCTTCGCATTTCGAGTTTTGTTCTATTATTTTTTCTTTCTCTCTTTATGAATTTCCAACTTGAGCAAGGGCTGAGGCCCTTGGGATCTTCTTCTAAGGATTTCGACAAAGGAAGTTAGATCGAGGCAAATGCTTTGACCGCTTTATTTTGTGAAATATACGTTACTTTATTTTTTTCCTGAGGGTCATAAAGTCAGGGAACAAGTGGAAATAATTGGATGAGAGGCTAAATTAGTAAGTACTTTAAGCCTGTCCCTAAAATGTGCTTTATAAATGTTATTACTTTCATTCTCAAATAATGCTGCTTTCAGCATGTTCTTATATGAAACATGGTGGGCACCATAAGATAGTGTCCCATTTGCCTGTATTTATTATTTTTTCGTTATTTTTGCATATTACACCGCGATAGTTTTTAATAAGTGAATGTTAGTAGTTACTTATTGAGTTTTGTTTATTCGCTTCAAAATAAATGAAAAAGACAACACTTCGAACATGTTTCCGCAGTAGAAATTTGCCTATTTTTTTTCTTTTATGGCAAGTCACTGAATGTAACAGTTGTACGTATGAGGAAAGATTTACACGAAGTCTTTGGTCATGAAATGAATTAATATAATATTGGGATTTTATTTTTGTTACAGCAAATTAATCCCATTTGCAATGGCAGGCTCTTCAAGTACATATTCTTAGCAATATAATGACATAGACAAGAATCTGTCCTTCATTATCACTGATATTCTAAAGATATTGCGAAAATTCTATTCCTAAAATAACATTGCATTTGCAGATTACAATATATTTTACTTTGTTTCCAATTACTTATTTATGTGAGTGACTTTTGTTTGCAGCTAATTGATTATTTTATTGTGCACTAGATACGTATACGTACACATATCTTTGCTGTATCTCTGACGTTTTAGGATAGTATTCTAATTTTTTACATTTATATTTTAAATACTCGAATCACACTGCACTGAAAACGTAAATATTATTTTAAACAAAATAATCGTCTGGAACCATTTGGTAGATAGCCTTTGACTCTTTCCAGCTTACCTTGTTGTTTGGTTTATAAAAAAAATAATAATAAGAAGAAGAAGAAGTACGTAAAGCTTAGTATCTCTGTTGATATTGATTAAGCCCGTAAGTTGTGAGGTTAGGTTAGGCATTATTTGAACCTAACCTAACAAATTAAGGGGTTGCTCAATGTTCTAGCGGTAGCTAATCTTTACCTGGTCCAATGATAATAATAATAATAATAATAATAATAATAATAATAATAATAAAAATAATAATAATGATAATAATAATAATAATAATAATAATAATAATAATAATAATAATAATAATAATAATAATAATAATAATAATAATAATAATAATAATGATAACCGAGATCTTGGTAAGAACTAAGGTGAAAATGAAAAAGTGAGTTACAAGTGAATAAGCTTCTATATATCTGAAACTGGTGATTAACAATTGAAAAGCCACTTTTAACTGTGTTGATTAAAACATAGTGAGGTTGCGTTAGGTACATCAAAAAGGGTTGAACGAAGGCCCTCAATAAATTTTCCGATTATATAGGTAAACAATGCTTTAGGATGGTTATAGTTAGCAATAAATGTGTTGAACTGTTGGGTGGGGAAAGGTGGTTGTGGAACAAACCTATCTAGTTAAGCTTACTGGCATCAGGTAAAGATGAGTGACCTCCCAGCACATTCAATAACCTCTTAAAGTTTCAAGTTAGGTTAAGTTTGGATATATTAGGTTTGATTAATGCCTAACCTAAGCTATACTAACCTAACCTAGCAATTACCGGGCTCTATATTTATGTATTAGGATGTTCACCTTTACCCTGATCCGACTCACTGTATGAATAGCAGTGTGCAATAAACTCGAATTT
>JAXCGZ010003906.1:10000-17500 GCA_037179515.1 Halocaridina rubra
TACTGCTAAAGACCGGTCAGTACGTCCAAAATTACATCTAGAGACCGCCATAAGCTGCCCAACGGATGAGACTCCCTAACTGGATTGCGTCCCCAATAAAGATGGAAGTTATCAATCTGTCATCACAAGTATCTCATTTCACAATCATGAATGAGTTGAGGTTATGTGTACAAATATAGAAATATCCTCTGTTAACTTTCGCAGCAGCTCTCAATATTTGCTCTGGCACTCCGGTGGATTAAAGTAACCGAAAACATTGAGCTCATACAGACTTGCAAAGATCATGAAGATCAAGTACCAAATCATCAAGATGATTCCATATTTCTTGTCCAGTTTCCATCCATTCCAGTGTGTTGTTGCAACCAGGAAAACTACAGTAGCAAATAGAGATATAGTGGAGTAAGTCAAGCCTGCAAAGAATGAATAATGCATTACTGTGACTGTAACTTACGAGACACGCGATCGAGCCTTGTACAAGACGTGAGGCAGGTTTTCTAGCCTTAATTACCCAACTCTAACCTGTTTGTGTTCTACCCCGTCATGGGGATTAATAGTGACACTTAAAACGGCAAAAGTGTGACTATGACTTCCACAAGATGTATTGACCCTCTCGTCTCAGTTATACTGAATGCTAAAAAGAAATTGTAACTGCATATTCTGTCATACTATACTATCATAGTAGGTTCACAGTCTAATACTCTGATCGAGGTAATTATTCTATTACTCGATGTAGCAGAATTATTTGCAATGCATTTGCTAAGATGATGACCAAATAAATATTTTTTTATATGGCCAATGAATTCGAGTCTATGTAATATGCGTGACTTGTGTTTCTTGGCTTTTATTGGTATGTCATTATTATCAACTTAAACTAGCATTTTTGCTTCAGTTTTGTTAAGAAAGGATTATGCTCAATTTTTGCCACATACTGTATGGTCATCACGAATCTGAATGTATTTCAAGAAAAATTCTCATTTGTACTCAACCTCTACTCTCGACGGGAACGGTAGACCCTGGAGATACAATGGCTGTTTTGAGAAACCAGGGAAGTCCTAAACACAAAAGTATGTCGAAGACATTGCTGCCGATAGCATTACTGACGGCCATGTCACCAAATCCTGAAAACACATTGAGAAATAAGAACTGTCCATAGCAAAAATCTCCAATATCATTTTTCAAAAGTTTTGCCTGGACAAAGTGGCCTGGAAGATGTGCCAAAGCAACTCATAGCAATTTTAGTTTTAAGTTATAGAAGAGAAAATGAGTTTTTGATCCATTGTTATATCCTCATTTTGTTATTTTTGTAAGCAGAAGCTCTGTTCTTGTGAAAAACACTTACCTTGTTTTGCAACGCACAGAGACGAAAGGGCATCAGGCACAGATACTCCCACAGCTATCAAAGTGAGGCCCATGACAGTGTCAGGTATACCCAGGGTAAAGCCTGAAAAAAAAGTAATAAGTAAGTTTAACTATGTTAATCTAATGCAAGAGATAAGATCCAATGCAAATCTGTATAGCAGAACACTAACAGGAACGACACAGGTCATATGAATGTCAATATTTCAGACTATAGGAGCTTCAGTTGACATCGGACAATAGTGTGAACATTAAACATCTTATTAATGAACCTCATTTCACACTTACCAATAATAGTTATCATCCAAACCATTATATAAGAGTAGAGCGCAATCCATATCATACTGAGTATGAAGGTGACCAAATACCAGCGCCGGAAGCGTTCCCTTCGGCAATCTGGGGTCGTGAAGTGATGGAATGCCACAAGGGGGAGTGTTATGGCCCAGTTGACTCTCTCGCATACACCGACAGGCATGGTCCACGGAGATTCGCTCTCATCCTAAACAGGTTTCAAGATATTTATCCCCCGATGATTTTCAATTAGCACAAAAAACTATGAATTATAAACTTAAATGTTACTTCTTAATGGGATATGTGTGTATTTTTCTTATAAACTGCGTAAGAAGATTAATGCTATAGCCTGTGTTGGGATACTGCTAAGAAGAGTAACCCTAGCGTGTTCCAGGGTATTCATATTTACAAGGCAAGTCACAAGACCTAACCTAACTTGACCTTTCCTGGCCTAACCAAACAGTTCACGGTTTTTTTTTAACTTTACATAGGGTTCTGGGGGCTACCCATCTTTATAAGATCCCTGTATTGTGTAATGTTATTTTTTCTTACCTTAATTTCTGGAGCCATAGACCTGGTCGTTGCAGCCTCTACTTCGACAGATTCCATTTGTTTTCCTATGCCATCACCTCCTGTAACATAAGGAAATAAAACAGATTTTGCGAAAAACAGACCTCAAGTTTTCAATTGAATCTCAAAGATAATAGTCTAATTGTCTCCCGTTCTTACACCAAACTGCTCTTCCGAAAAAGCGAAACCATATAAAAACGGGAGATAGCTCAGAAGAAGACAACATCTTAGTTACACTAAATCGATAGTTGTCGCCCGTTTTTATACGTGACTGTTCTTCCGAAACAGCGACACTATATGAAAAGGAGTGATATCTAAGAAAAAGAGGAAGATAGTTTTATTATTTAACAGTGAGTATCAGATATAGATTTGCAAATGAATTAGAATAAAGGCACATTATACATGGAAAATCACATATGTAATTTGTTAATGTATTGGAGCTCCTGTAATAATCGAGGTATTTGTTTGGGATCAAGGTTACTCACCATTATTTTTATCGTTCCTTTATATTTCCGCAGTTTTTGTAAAATGTCTTATTATTTTTTTTTTATTCTATAAAGGACAATAGCGACATTTAAGTAGAAGTATGTATACCGTGTTTGTTATTTTGTTCTATAGGTTTTGTTACTGTCATGTTAGCTTATAAGTAATTGTATTTTCATTGTTTGTTCTTCCTTATCTAGATTTGGCACGCTTCTCTTTTTCTTTTGGAATTAATGGCTTATTTTGTGTAGTTATTTGTTTTTATTTGTATATTCCATTCATATTTGGTTTCTTTAATGTTGGCTCAGTGATTAGTGTATCTTTGTTGATGAGTCCCTACTACATTTTCCATTAAGAAGTAGTAGTAGTAGTAGCAGTAATAGTAGTAGTAGTAGTAGTAGTAGTAGTAGTAGTAGTTCTTGTTGATATTCCTGATGTTGTAGTTGTTATCGCTGTGGTAGTGGTAGTAGTATTAGTATTAGTATTAGTATTAGTATTAGTATTAGTATTAGTATTAGTAGTAGTAGTAGTACTAGTAGTAGTAGTTGATGTTGCTGTTCTTGTTGTTATGGTTGTAGTAGTAGTAGTAGTAGTAGTAGTAGTAGTAGTAGTAGTAGTAGTAGTAGTAGTAGTATTGGGAGTTACTATAACAATAATAGCAAACTCCATCAGTGTCTTTCAGCAAATATAGATGCATGATAAATTAATAGACTAAAAATGAATACAAATATTCAAAGGTAAATCAAATCACAAAAAACATACTCCATTTTCAAAACTCACACAATCCCAGTTCTTCAATTGGCCTAAATTATGAAGTAACCTAAATCATATTAGAAAGAGAGAGAGAGAGAGAGAGAGAGAGAGAGAGAGAGAGAGAGAGAGAGAGAGAGAGAGAGAGAGAGAGAGAGAGAGAGAGAGAGAGAGAGAGAGGATTCGCCTTTCATGAAACGAAAACCTAAGCTGATTTCTTGATTTAAAAAAAAAAAAAAAAAAAAAATATATATATATATATATATATATATATATATATATATATATATATATATATATATATATATATATATATATATATATATTTATATATATATATATATATATATATATATATATATATATATATATATATATATATATGTGTGTGTGATTACCTAATTGTGTTTACGGGAAAGAGCCCAAAGCTCGTATCTTCCCGTCTCCTGATCGGTTCCATTTTAGACTTAGTCATACTTATCATACCTGTCCTTAAAACTATGGATTGAGATAGCATTAACTACCTCCTCGCTTAGCCAATTCCAATTATCAACTACTCTTACACTGAAAAAGTATTTCCTTACATCCTGCAAAGAAGTTTTCTTACGAAGCTTCAAACTATGACCTCTAGTTCTAGAGCCAGCCATATCAAAATATCGATCCCTATCCACTCTATCATAACCATGAAGGAATTTAAAGACTGTCACCATATCCCCCCTCACTCTTCTAGCTTCGAGTGATGGTAAGTCTAATTCCCTCAACCTCTCATCATAACTGAGATTGCGTATTTCTGGCACCAGTCTCGTGGCATGTCTTTGAACTTTTTCAAGCTTAGCTATGTGCTTTTTCAAGTGCGGATTCCAAAAGGGGGCTGCATATTCGAGTTTTGGCCTCACATAGGTTACATAAATATTTCTGAACATTTCCTTGTCCATGTGCCTGAAGGCTACCCTTACATTTGATAAGAATGCATATGCTGCCCTTACTATGCCATTTATATGTATTTCTGGAGACAAATCTGCCAGTATGTTTACTCCTAGATCTCTCTCATTTTCTGTCTCTTGAAGTTGTACTCCAGCCACCGAGTAGTCAAGCTTGGGCCTTCTTGCACTTGTACCCATTCTCATTACCTTACATTTTGAAGTACTGAATTTCATTAGCCACTTTTCTGACCACTCATGCAGATTATTTAGATCCTCCTGAACTGCTCTACCATTGTTTTCGTTTTTTACTTTCTTCACAATCTTTGCATCAACTGCAAACATATTCATGAATGAATTTACAGACTCTGGTAGGTCATTTACATATACAAGGAACAAAAGTGGCCCTAAAACTGAACCCTGTGGAACTCCACTACTAACTCTCCTCCATTCAGACACTGAGTGTCTTACTCTAACCCTCTGTTCCCTTCCTTCTAAGTAAGTTTTTATCCATTCCAAAACATTTCCACCTATTCTAGCCATTGATTGCAGCTTCCTAATAAGTCTCCCATGTGGAACAGTGTCAAACGCTTTCTGGAAGTCTAGGAATATGCAATCTGCCCAGCCCTCTCTTTCCTGTAAGATTTGGCTTACCTCATCATAAAATTCTAATAAGTTTGTTACTGTTGATCTACCCTCTCTGAAGCCATGTTGCCTCACTGACAAAAAGTTGAAGGATTCCAAGTGAAGAGAGATATGTTTCCTTAGTAGTTTCTCCATACCTTTGCAAACTATGCTGGTCAAGGAAACTGGTCTATAGTTCAGAGCCGTATCCCTCCTTCCCTTTTTGAAGATAGGTATCACATTTGCTTGTTTCCAGCATCTTGGAATCTCCCCCGACTCCAGTGACTCCTTAAATATGATACTTAGTGCCACTGATATTGTGTTTGCGCATTTTTTAAGCACATGAGGGGATATGTCATCGGGACCTGTAGCTTTATGAACATCTAAATCCATCAGCGCTTTGCATACCTCTGTGGCTGTAAGGTTGATGTTCTCTAATACCGGCCCTTGAGCTTCTATCACTGCAATCTGAGGGAGTGGGGTATTTTCTACTGTAAATACTGACTGAAACTCCTTGTTCAATTCTTTGCAGATCTCTTCGTCCGTCTCAGTGATGCTTCCATCCGCTCTCTTTAGCCTTAAAACCTGTTCTTTTACCTTCAGTTTTCCTCTGATAAAGCTGTGGAAAAGCTTGGGATTTTCTTTAGCCTTCCTGGTGATGTCCCTCTCATAGTCTCTCTCTGCCTCTCTCCTTTTACTTAGGTAGTCATTTCTTGCTCTTTTGTAGGTTTGCCAGGCATTTATGTTTTTTCTCCTCCTATACCTTTTCCAGCATTTGTCTCTCCACTCCTTAGCTCTTTTACACCCATTATCGAACCATTTCTCTCTGGCATGAATTACACCTACTTTGGTGACAGGTATGCAGCAATCTACTATCTTCCCATATTTCTCACAAAAGATGTCATACATTTCTTGTACAGATTTGTTGTAAAATAAGGTTCTCCAGTCAATAACTGCAAAAAGCTCATTCATTTTGATGTAATCTCCTTTCCGATAGTTCCTCCTCATGTCCTCAGTGCCTCTCCTCTCAGGAAGAATATCTTCAATGATATACTCCATCAACAACACACAGTGGTCACTCTTTCCAATTGGTGGTTCATACTCAATTTTTTTCAATATCCAACTCATTATCTGTGAACACTAGATCAAGTAGTGATGGCTCATCCCCACCCCTGGCCCTTGTTGGTTCCATTACATGTTGGTGTAGGAAATTCCCTTGTACGCAATCTAGGAATCTTGCCCCGAATGAGTCCTCACCACTGTGTGGGTCAAGATTTATCAAATCTATCTCTTTATGATTAAAGTCTCCCATAATCAAAATCCTACATTTTTTTCCCGTGTCATGTTAACAACTGAGTTTATGACTTCAATAGTACCTATATGACTTTCCTCATAAACTTCAAGCCTATTTTGGTTCCTTGGTGGGTTGTATACAACAGTTATTATAATGCTCTCTGACCCAGTATTTATGCGAGCAACAAGAAATTCCTTGAACTCACTTTCTATAGCCAAGTTTATTTCTTCGACTTGAATCCTTTCACTTATGAGCAGTGCTATTCCTCCACCAGTCCTCTCAGATCTTTCAACCCTTAGTATTCTGAAACCCTTAGGAAAAACTGTGACACTGTTTATGTCCTCACTCAACTTAGTCTCTGTAATTGCTACTATATCTGCCTTACTGTTGTGAATCCTATCTTTTAATTCTACTGCCTTACCAGCTAATCCATCAGCATTTGTGTATAACAATCTTAATGAGGCCCCATCCCCTGATCTTCTGTCATTATCTTCTTTATCTCCCCTTTGTCTGGAAGAACTCTGTAATGAAAATTTTTCTTCTCTTCTTCATTTCTTTCATCATTTAACCTTCTTGCCTCTTGCAACAAGTTTTTGATCTTTCCCATCTCTTCCTGTGTTCTGTATTGTTTAATGAACACTTCTTTGAATTCTTGAAGGTCTTTTAGACTTTTTTTTCTCAACAATATTTCCCTACATGTTTCCCCTCTCTCAAAGGTTACTTTTGTTGGTCTCGGCTTTCCTTCCCTCGAATATTTACCTAGTTGGTGTATGTTTACAATATCCTCTGGACCACATACTACTCCAAGCTTTCTTATCAGGTTTACAACCCTAGCTTTATTTTCTTCAAGTCTCCCCTGCCATGTTGGCTCCTGGGACTCGCTTATGCCTGAGATTACCACTGTCTTCTCCTTATCAAGTGCCTGTCTGATGAGTGGTTTGCCCTTTCCATCACAACGTCTTTCATTTTTTCGATTACTGTCTCTTTATAGTCAACTGTTTGTATGTTTTCCAGTGCCACCACCTTTACAACCTCTTTTACTGCCACATTCCCCTTTAGTGCATCAGCAAAGGAAGTTTTCATGGCATCATGTGTGTGTGATTACCTAATTGTGATTACCTAATTGTGTTTACGGGAAAGAGCCCAAAGCTCGTATCTTCCCGTCTCCTGATCGGTTCCATTTTAGACTTAGTCATACTTATCATACCTGTC
>JAXCGZ010003906.1:22500-27500 GCA_037179515.1 Halocaridina rubra
TCCTTATGTATTCTTTAATGTATGTATATATTGTATTTTGTGTATTCTTAACTTTAACAGTCATTAAGATATTTTAAGTAGCATTAATCTTAGAACGTATATTGTGAGTTTGTGAACTTTCATATAAGCTTTATATTCGCTCAAAAATTCATACTTCATTGTTTTATATTTGTATATATCTCTAGTTCTTTTAAAGTTAATAAATCTTTATTCCTATTCTGGATTTTCAAGAAAATCTTAATTACTTTATCCTAATTAATCTTAAATGGAGTATTCAGTGATACATTTACTGCCAGAATTTAATTCATTTAGATATGGACAATTCCTTCGTCGTATCCTGTAAGTTAAGAAATTTCTATTCACGTATTCTCTTACTCTTGAAATCAGAATTAAGTGATGCATTTTTATGCAATTATGTAATTACTTCATGCGTGGGTAATCCCTCCTTCGTATTTTTACATAAAAAAATTTATTTTCACCTAGATGCTTACTCCTGGATTTAGAATTAATTATTGTAAATATTGTGTAATATTCTCCTCATTCCGTACTTCCTGCACCCAGTTCTTCCTTCTGCAGGAGAGTTTAGCAAGTCTGGAAATGCCCCTGGAAACAGCCATTTAATTAAGTTACTTCGTCACTTTTCATTTCACGGTCATTAGTTCTTCCTTGCATGATTGAGTACACCCCAACGGCTTATGGACGGAAGAGTCGAAGAACGGGAAAGAGAGAGAGAGAGAGAGAGAGAGAGAGAGAGAGAGAGAGAGAGAGAGAGAGAGAGAGAGAGAGAGAGAGAGAGAGAGAGAGAGAGAGAGAGAGAGAGAGAGATTTTATCACTATGTAAAGTTGAAGATAATACTGAATGTATTTGATAGAGAGAATGAATGGCATCTAGCTTTTTGTTCTAGCTCCAACCTGTCTGCGTCCACCCCCACTTGAATTGGGAGTAAAAGTAACAAATAAAGCGGTAAGCAAACATAGTTGAGAACAAACAAACATTTTCAAACAAATAAGCATTCATTTCCATTTGACAATGGCTATTCGTTTACAAAACTAAGATTACACTTATAAGTAGACATGTAATTAAACTAATAAGTAAAAGGGTAATATATACATTGAAAAGAAATATAGCATTCCTAGAAATGAAGATTATCTCGAGTTAATAGATACGTATAAAATTATAATAACAATAATCATACTGTAATAAAAAATTTAACAATAATGTTAATAACAAAGTAGTATTAATAACACTCGGTACAGGATCGTTATTATCGGTATCATCACCATATTTGCATTTCTTACACAGAGAATAATTAGTTCTTAACTTAGAAATTCAAAGAAGGCAACATCTAATTACATAGAGAATGATTAGTCTTAAGGAAAATTGAGTTAAATAATTAAATTTGCTTAGTGTGTGAGCAGTAACTATATGTCCAAAGGAAAACTATATAGTTTCTCTTTGAAAGTTGTGGAGGATGAAATATTAAGATGTTCAGGAATATTGTTCCAAAGTGTTGGACCTTTAATAGTGCTCATCTTTGAACCTGCATCTGTACTTGTTCACTGAATAAAGAGTTCACTACACTGTCTTGTATTGGATCCCCTTATATCCCCGAATATTTTTAAATTAAATAGCCAGCTAGGATAATGATCTATCTACTTTGGCTGTCTCCCCCAATTGGGGGGTAGCCGACATCAAAAAAAGAAACAATAAGGGGATTACTTTGCTCTATGGGCAATGACGAGGGAGCTAGCGACCGTTCAGATGGCACTGCTGGAGTGCCACAGCCCATCCTACCGGTTCTTCCACAACCTGTGTCGCTTCATAACTTCCAACTCCCCTACTGCCCCTACCACAAAGCTACCTCTGTAAGATGCAGCCCCATGGTAACAGCAGATGCCCATTAGAGCTGCGTCACAATCGCTCGTCACTCATTCCAATTCCTGGCACGCTCACTTGCTTCCCTCACATCCATCTTCCAATCATTCAGGACTCTCCTTACTCCATCCATCCACCCAAAGCTAGGCCTCCCTCTAGCATTTCTCCCATCAACTCTCGCATTCATCACCTTTTTCAGCAGTCTTTTATCATCCATCCTTTCCACATGGCCAAACCATCTCAGAACATTCATATCTACTCTGTCTGCAAATTCTCTCCTCACACCCGATCTTGCTCTTACCACTTCGTTCCTAAC
This sequence comes from Halocaridina rubra, assembly GCA_037179515.1. Lineage (NCBI taxonomy): Eukaryota > Metazoa > Arthropoda > Malacostraca > Decapoda > Atyidae > Halocaridina > Halocaridina rubra. The sequence continues at coordinate 24,693 of JAXCGZ010003906.1, forward strand.
CCTATCCAACCGAGATACACCAATCATACTCCTCAGGCATTTCATCTCAAACACATTCAGTTTCTGTCTCTCATTTACTTTCATATCCCATAACTCTGATCCATACATTACAGTTGGCACAACCACTTCCGCATACAAAACTTTCTTAACATTCATTTCCAACCCTCTACTCTTTATCACTTCTTTCAACGCACCCAGCACTTTACATCCTTCATTCACTCTGTGACAAACATCTGCTTCCACTCCACCATTTGCAGCTATAATCAAGCCTAAATACTTAAACTGCTCAAACGTCCTCAAGTGTCTCTCCATTCAACATAACATTCAATCCAGCTCCATCCTCATTTCTTGTACAGCTCATAACCTTACTCTTTCCCACGTTCACTCGCAACTTCCTTCTCTCACACACCATTTCAAATTCTGACACTAACTAAAACAGCTTCTCCTCTGGTTCTGCCACCACCACAGTATCATCTGCAAACAGCAACTGATTCACCTCCCACTCGTTATCATCCCCATCTACCATTCTCAAACCTCGACCACTCGACCACACACTCGCTCATTCACCTCTCTTATGACTCCATCAATATACAAATTGAACAGCCTGCAGCCACCAAAGTTTTTTGAGAGCTGGTGTGATATGGTCATATTTTCTTATTCCTCCCAGGGAAACTCGAGCTGCAGAATTAATAAACTTCTGTATTATATTTATCTGAGTCTTATTGCTCCCCAATACAGTTGTGCAGTAATTAATGTGACTTAGGGTTAGAGATTCAACAACCTTTATTCGAGTGGTAGTCTCAAAATTGTCTTTTTATGTGTGATAAGTACATTAGTGTTCCTGTAACCTTTTTGCAAACTTTATCTATATGGGAATCAAACAACATGTAGTTATCAAAGTGAATATCCTAGATTTTTTACTGTTTTGCTAGGTGTAATGATATTGCCGCAAAAAAATTATTGTTGTGTCTGGAATTTGCACAATATGGTACCTTGAACCAATAAACATGCATTGTGTTTTACTTTCGTTAAATTACAGCCCAATTTCTTGAAAATAGATTTTAATTTTTGACAGAGTGTTTTCTGCTCTTTAGGTTTGCTCTGGGAGATTATTAAAATCACCACTATTGTACAACTAGCAGTCAGAAATGAAACAAGATATATCATTTACGTAAATGGAGAAGAGGATAGGATCAAGGACTGATCCCTGTGGAACACCTAATGATACATTTTTTTGGAGTAGAGATAATGCTGGTAAGACGGATAGACTCTCTGCAATTAGATAGATGTTCTCTAAACCAGGTCGGCTCAATGTTTAGGTTAGTACATTTATTGATAAGAATTTCATGGTGTACTTTGTCGAAGGCTTTTGATAAGTCTAATAATACAAGCAGAGAGACTTTTAAGATTAATTGATATTTAAAGCAATGAAGATGACAATACAAAATAAATCTAATTCATGTTTACACCACTTGTACCTAAAAAGGAATTGTTATTACCCCTTTGTAGATAGTGACTAGCACAGTGTCTCCTAGAAATTCTTCATATACACTAGGTAGTAATAGTCTTATTGTCGCCCAGGCAATGTGTCATAGTTCTAGGTAGTGACGGTCATAGTGTCTCCAACAAAAGCATAGCTTTGATCTATATAATCACATTGGCCCGATTTTTTAAACAGTGTAAACCTAGGATACCATATTGTTAGTTAGCTAGACACACACAAATGGTTTTCATAAATGCATCTGACGCAGTTCTTTGTATGGATAGGATCCCGCAAGGGATCCTAGCCATACACAGAACCGAGCAAGATGCATTTATGAAATCCATTTGTGTGTCTAGCTAACTAACAATATGGTATCCTAGATTTACGCTGTTTAAAAAGTCGGTCCATTATCTCCAACAAATATCTCATCTCGCTTTGTATAGTAACTGCCAAATTTCCCTCCCAAAATATAGATTCTTGAATAGGGAGTTGATCAATAATTAAAACTGAATTTAAAGAAAAAAAATATTTTGCATATATGACAGTGAAATAATTAAATTATTCTTAAACTACTTAGGTGAGAGACTGCTGCATTAGTTAGTAATTAAGTTAAGCCAGGTTCCTGAAACTGTTGTATTATATATATACGAGCTTGTACAGGCATTAGCACTAATGAGGGGTTAAACCAAAGACTGATAAATTAGTGATGTTAGTCAGCAAATTTAGGTAATATTCGTATTCATACAAGCTGTTGCAGCACTTTTGGGATCCATATCTACAAAGACATTTGCCACACTGAAAGCGATATGCTTGGAGAGTAGCTTGTGATAGGTTCTCTAGCGCTCTGAAGGCATGCATCCAGTATGGTCACTCACTTTGGGTAATTTAAATTGGTTCTTTCCGCCGACCCGCTCAGCAACCTGCTACCTTAACCCTTCAAGCAAATCGCATTCATTATGGCTGTACTTTATTGAATATATAATTCAAATTCTTGACACCTCAAGATGTTACTGACTGAAACTAAGTAATCTAGCGATACTTCTACTATGGCAGAGACAATGAAGATAATTAGCATGTTAGAGGAAACTGTTAGCATCTCTTAAAGTAATTTCTATCTTCTTCTCTTACCAATGGCACCATAGCTCCTGACTAGGGGGCTGTCCTCTGTAAATACATGACACAAAATAGCCGTTAATTGTAATGAATGAAAGTAAAGGAATTAAATCACTTAAGAAAGATAATTACATTTATATGAAGTATAGAGATATGATAGGGAATGGTGAAATAGAACTTAGCAATTAACAATATAATAAAACAAGACCTTA
>JAXCGZ010003906.1:35000-40000 GCA_037179515.1 Halocaridina rubra
GCCCTTCGTGTTGAGTGTGAGAGAGAGGACGTGTACGCATCGAGCTCTTGATAATTTTGCTTTTATCAAGTGACAGTTTAAATTCACAGCTATAAATGAATGAAAGCATACTCAAATATAAACCTTTACACTTAAGTGAGAGTGATTATTGCTACTTCAGTGTTTAAAAAGATACAAAGATAATTAAGTTTGAGTATAATTTTAAAATCTCTCATAAACTGTTGAGAGCATCTCTCCCCGCGTTGCAGTTTTTAACCACATTCTCTTGGGGCCAACCTAAAAAGACCTTCTCGAATGAATCCGCCGTTCCCCTCATACTATAGCCCCCCTCCCAGTCACACTGGAATGTCCTCATCTGAGAAATTTAACCTCTCTGACCTATCGAGTTTAGATATCAATATTTTTCCTGAAGTATTCACTTCATCACTGGATACAAGTTTCCAATATGCACTTCATGACATCAAAAGAAAGCTGGAAAAATTTGAAAAGACACTCTTAAAACGAGTCCGTTATTGCTCTCAAAGCTAGTGGAACTCTTTCCACAACACAGTGGAAAGAGTATCATTAAGGGACAGGGAAAAACAATTGATTAAAAGTATAATCACTCTCAGCTCAAGTGTCCTGAATAAATCATCAAATGGAGAATTTGACAAACTAATCCAATCTCAAACTTCGAGTGTAAAACCCGTGGAATATGTTATAGCATTCAACCAAGCAGACCAACATCAAATGATTAAAAGTCTTGCAGATAAGGTAATGATTCTAGAAGAAAGTGCTGAAGAGGTGAAAGCCTTACAACACAAGGTGGAAATGCTGGAAGCATACATTGCCCTACTGAAAAGGGATAACTCAAGGTTATAACAGTTAACTGTAACTTCTCCCCCCCCCCCCTTCAATTCACTGCGGTCACTTAACAACAACGATGTTTCTTCTATCAACAGTGCTCATGTTTCGCCCACTAGGTTTATTGTCCACACTCACAATTCCTTCAGTGTACTGAAAGAAGAATGTGAAAATGCTAGTGAAGAAGAGGAAGAATTAGATAAAAGTGGTAGTCAACAAGACAACCTGAATACACCATCCAGCACGAATAATCAACTTAGCAATAGGTTGCAAAACAGTGAAGAAAAAATAGCGACCTTCACCACTATTCCTAACAACACAACAACAGTCACTAATGCAGACAACCTAATTATACCATCCAGCACATATATCCAACCCAGTAATAGGTTGCAAAACAGCGAAGAAAAAATCGTCACTATTCCCAACAACACTGAAACAGTCTTTAATTCAAACATTCCATCGACGTCCTCCCATCCACAGCCACTGTTACCTAATAATACAAGTGCAAGGGATACAGCTCATATATATCCACATACCTGGCAACCCCTCTGAGAGAGAGAGAGAGAGAGAGAGAGAGAGAGAGAGAGAGAGAGAGAGAGAGAGAGAGAGAGAGAGAGAGAGAGAGAGAGAGAGAGAGAGAGAGAGAGAGAGAGAGAGAGAGAGAGAGAGATACGTAACATTTTGACAAAGCCAGGCATTCCCCCTGAAGGAGTCCAGTTAAGGAAGCTTTCTCGCAACCCAAAAGGGATCTTCTTCGCAGTAACGGTATCAAAAGGATCCAGATACGTGGCATACAAACAGAATCATTGGTCTACAGGCGCAATTGTCCAGAAAACAGTGGACAGGGCAGACAGAGGACACAACCTGAATTATCTACAAAATATCCAAAACAACAGCCATATCAAAATAAACAGCAAAGAACTTATGAAAAAAAATCCATATTAACGAGACACAATACAAATCTCTCTTATCGGCGCCATGCACAAATAAAACTTCTCCTGAGAGGGTGGCTCTTAACACCCTAGACGGTGGTAAGAGCCAACGTCTAGGGTCACACAAACCTTGGAAAGACCCGAACATACCATGGCACATACTCAAGTCAGAGTTATCCATCTAACGCTAGGTACAGATACCAGGATCCATGGATTAAGCCCAGAATATACTACGACTATGAATTCCTAGCAGCATCACATAGTTAACAAAACCCATAAACAAACCCAAGAGCAAATTACAAATAAGACTACGAATACCTCCCTGAAGCATGGAAAAAATGTATCATTAGTGCATGTGAACGTTCAGCCCTTTCTTGCTCATTTTGAGGAGATATTGATGGTAATTAATGACTAAAACACAGATTCGCTCTCTGTAAGTGAACATTGGCTTCTGCCCACAACTAAAATTAAGCAGGTGAATATCCCAGAGTTTGAAATATTTCGTCATGATCATGGGCGTGGGGATGGGGTCTCTTATATGTTAGAAATTATTTCAGAGCATCATAAATAAACAAAGGTCTAGAAAAACTGAAGTGCTCGAAAATATTATGATCACTGTACAGAATCAGAAAGTTAAAGTGAAAATTATTACTAATGTTCTACTATTGTATACTGGATAACATTGTTATTATCATAATTTTTCAGTAATACTAATATTTCTATTATAATTATATTTATTGTTATTACTATTATTATTATTATTATTATTATTATTATTATTATTATTATTATTATTATTATTATTATCATTATTATTATTATTATTATTATTATTATTATTATTATTATTATTATTATTATTATAATTATTATTATTATTATTATTATTATTATTATTATTATTATTATTATTATTATTATTTTTATTATTATTATTATTGCTATTATTATTATTATTATTATTATTATTATTATTATAATTATTATTATTATTATTATTATAATTATTATTATTATTATTATTATTATTATTATTATTATTATTATTATTATTATTATTATTATTATTATTATTATTATTATTATTATTATTATTATTATTATTATTATTAGTTATTATTATTATTATTGTTATTATTATTATTATTATTATTATTATTATTATTATTACTATTATTATTATTATTATTATCAATTTTGTTATTATTAAAATTATTACCATTAATATTATTATTATTATTACTATTATCATTATTATATTAACAATTACAATAACAATAATAATAATATTAATAATAATAATAATAATAATATTATTATTATTATTATTATTATTATTATTATTATTATTATTATTATTATTGTTATTATTATTATTATTATTATTATTATTATTATTATTATTATTATTATTATTATTATTATTATTATTATTATTATCATCAAGAATATGTTTACATTTTACTCCGTCATCTGCCTAATTGCTGCCTAATGATAAGTGTTCGTGCGTATGAAATTTCTATTAAATATGATGCTATAAGTAATCTATTTTCCATTTCTAAGCGTATGGAACGTTTACGCTAAACTGATTCATATTATTGTTTTATGAGCGTGACAGTGACACCGGGACAAGTAAGAGAAAACATTAAGACGAAAAATATATATAAGGTCAAGGACAGGGTAAAAATAAGGGAGTAATGCACAATAGGAAAAGGACAGGCTGAAAGAATAGTCGAAGTACTGAGCACCTAAAGATATGGCAGGATTAGGCCCTGAGATGGAGATAGATCTACATTTTGAAGAAAGATAGCATATAAGAATTAGGAAAGACAGAAGGAGAAAAAGAATCCAGAGTCTGGAGGTGGATGGGAAGAAACAGTTGCTTCACAAACCAATCCACGAGCTACAAATCTCCACATAGTACTTGTGAACCAAGGCCGCTTGGCAAGTGTTACCCTGCTTCGGCAGGGTAACATTCCAGCGATGGAAATAGTAGCAATATAAAAGAGAAAAGGATGATATCTTATGGCGAAGAGAAAAAGAATCCAGATTAAAAGCTAGGGCAGGGTCACTGATGAGTCTTACTGCCTTAGACTCAACACTATTAAGGAGATAAATATAAGAAGAGGCACTCCAGATGTACGAGCAGTATTCGAACCAGGGACAAATAAGACCTTTATAGATTTTAAATAACAGTAACGAGGAAAAGTAATGACGAAAACGAATCAGAAACCCAATTCTTTGGATGCATATTTAGATATTTGGATTATGTGATTCCTTCAAGACAAGTTAGAGGCTATCTGGATTCCCAGTTTGTTAATAGAAGTAAAAGGGCAAATTTCGTTAGTTTTGAACACTATAGGGCTATAAGGAGGAGAAGAGGATAAAGAGATAGTCAAAATCTGTGTTTTGGAGGCATCAAATATATTTAATTTTTGGGTGCCCCACTCAGATATCCTCTGCAAATATAAGTTGAGAGTAGAAGAATGAGTGACACAAGACTGATTACAAGTAGAAGATGAAGGTTGAGAAGAAAAGGCAGAGGAAAAATGAAGGGTAGAATCGTCGGTAAAGGCATGGAGAAGAGAGGGGGATGAGGACTGAAGAAGATCATTAATGAAGAGAAGGAACAGAGTAGGTTAATAACAGAGCCCTGTGGAACACCACTGGCAACATGGAATGAGCTAGATGTTCCCCCGTCAACAACCACACATAAATCAGTCAGAATGAATACTGGATATCAGAGAACAGAGAGAAGGGGTAAAGCCATAAGCAGGTTTGGCCAACAGAGCCTTGTGCCAGACTCTGTCAAAAGTCTTAAAGATATCAAGAGCGACGACAAAGGCGTCCCCATAGTTCCTCAGAGAAGATGACCATACATGAGTAAAAAAAAAAAAAGGTGGTCACCAGTTGATCTTCCCTTTCGGAAGCCGTACTGGTGATCGGTGATAAGCGAGATAGATTCAAGATGCTTCAAGAAGTGAGACTTGAGCTAAGTTTTGAATATATTAGCGTTAGCAGAGTTAAGGGCAACAGGTCGATAGTTGGAAGGAATAGAGCAGTCATCCTTCTTAATTATATGTTGAGCTAGAGCATGCTTCCATATAGAAGGATAGATACTGGTTGAGAGAACGAGGCGAAAAAGACGACAAAGCACGGGAGCCAGTTCAGCTGGAAACTCCTTAAGGAACCTTGCAGGGATACCATTGGTTCCGGCTGCCTTGT
>JAXCGZ010003906.1:45000-50000 GCA_037179515.1 Halocaridina rubra
AGCCTAAGGCCCGATTTCCTAAACAGTGCAAACCTAGGACATCACACTGCTAGCCAGCTAGACACACAAATGGATATCATAAACGCATCTGACGCGGGATGCTAGTCATACACAGAACCGCGTCAGATGCGTTTATAAAATCCACCCGTGCGTCCAGCCAACCAACAATATGGTATCCCAGGCCCACACTGTTTAAGAAATAGGGCCTTAGAGTAGACATTCATAATTTATTCACATATCATATATCTATTCACGTAATTATTTCCCACCTTTTGTTTATTTTTCATATTTATGTTCATTATCTATTTTTGCAGTAAAAGTTTTATGCACAACATCTCTTTTCACAATTAATTCATTTTATATTGAGCCAGTCACTGTATATGGTAATAATAATAATAATAATAATAATAATAATAATAATAATAATAATAATAATAATAATAATAATAATAATAATAATAATAATAATAATCTTTGCAATGTCTATCAGCTGTTCTGTGGCCAAAATTAAAGTAATAATATGTTAGAGTATTCTATTTATTTATTAGCGTATCTATGCATAAATTATCATAGAATCTCTCTTTCTCTCTCTCTCTCTCATACACACACAAACACACACACACACACATACACACACGCTCACACACAGACACACAGAATAGGTGGGAATGTTTTGGAATGGATAAAAACTTACTTAGAAGGAAGGGAACAGAGGGTTAGAGTAAGACACTCAGTGTCTGAATGGAGAAGGGTTAGTAGTGGAGTTCCACAGGTTTTAGTTTTAGGGCCACTTTTGTTCCTTCTATATGTAAATGACCTACAAGAGTCTGTTAATTCATTCATGAATATGTTTGCAGTTGATGCAAAGATTGTGAAGAAAGTAAAAAACGAGAACAATGGTAGAGAACTTCAGGAGGATCTAAATAATCTGCACGAGTGGTCAGAAAAGTGGCTAATGAAATTCAATACTTCAAAATGTAAGGTAATGAGAATGGGTACAAGTGCAAGAAGGCCCAAACTTGACTACTCGGTGGCTGGAGTACAACTTCAAGAGACAGAAAATGAGAGAGATCTAGGAGTAAACATACTGGCAGATTTGTCTCCAGAAATACATATAAATGGCATAGTAAGGGCAGCATATGCATTCTTATCAAATGTAAGGGTAGCCTTCAGGCACATGGACAAGGAAATGTTCAGAAATATTTATGTAACCTATGTGAGGCCAAAACTCGAATATGCAGCCCCCTTTTGGAATCCACACTTGAAAAAGCACATAGCTAAGCTTGAAAAAGTTCAAAGACATGCTACGAAAATGGTGCCAGAAATACGCAATTTCAGTTATGATGAGAGGCTGAGGGAATTAGACTTACCAGCACTCGAAGCTAGAAGATTGAGGGGGGGTATGATGACAGTCTTTAAATTCCTTCATGGTTATGATAGTGTGGATAGGGATCGATATTTTTATATGGCTGGCTCTAGAACTAGAGGTCATAGTTTGAAGTTTCGTAAGAAAACTTCTTTGCAGGATGTAAGGAAATATTTTTTCAGTGTAAGAGTAGTTGATAATTGGAATTCGCTAAGCGAGGAGGTAGTTAATGCTATCTCAATCCATAGTTTTAAGGACAGGTATGATAAGTATCACTAAGTATAAAATGGAACCGATCAGGAGACGGGAAGATACGAGTTTTGGGCTCTTTCCCGTAAACACAATTAGGTAAGCACAATTAGGTAAGTACACACACACACATACACACACACAGACGAAAGGACAAGGATAATGGGAATATATTTATTCTCTTACAGAAGGACAAGGACCATAAAGAAACCTCTCTCTCTCTCTCTCTCTCTCTCTCTCTGAATACACCATCTAGCATAAATAATCAAATCAGTAACAGGTTACAAAATAGTGATGAAACAACAACGTCCTTTCCCACTACTCCTAACAACGCAACAACAGGCACTAACCAGAACAAGATTCTTCCCAGCACAAACAACCAACCTGGTAAAGAGTTGCAAAACAGCGAAGAAGATATAGAGTCAATCTCCACTACTCCTAACAACACAGCAATTGTCACTAACCAGGACACCCAAATTATATCTTCCAGCACAAATAACCAACCCAGCAATAGACTGCGAAACAATGAAGAAAACAGAAAAGACAAAATAGCAGCAATCTCTACTCTAAACATTCCATCGAAGTCCTCTCCCCCACAGCCACAGTTGCCAAATAATGCAAGTGCAAGGGTTACAGCTCAAATATATATTCGCATTCCTGGCAACCCCTTTGAGAGAGAGATACGTAATACACTGACAAATCAAGGCATTCCTTCTGAAGAAGTCTTGATTAAGGAGCTTTATCGCACACCAAACTGGGTTTCCTTCGCAATAACGATATCGAAAGGATTTGAATATGTGCCTTACAAACTGAATCAATGGCCTACAGGCACAAGTGTCCAGCCATTTCGTGGGAGCAAACAATGGTCATACCAAAATAAACAGCAAAGAGCAAATGGAACAATCCCCTATATGCGAGACTACAGAAAGAGACACGATACAAACCTCTCTTATCGCCGTCCAAGCACAAGAGACTTCTCCTGGAGTGATGGCTCTTACAACCCTAGACACTCACCTAGGCATACAAACTTTGGGAAGGCCCGATCATACCACGGCACGTACTCAAACCAGCATTACACATCCAACGGCAGGTACAGACACCAGGATCCATGGGCTAACCCCAGAACACACTACAATGATGAATTCCCAGCAGAATCATACAGTCGAAACTACAACTATGACTATGGATACCACCCCAATGAAACATGGTAATACCTCGTCTCCTGCTGTTGCTGTTACTGCTGTCGATGTGAAAGTTACTTGTAAATATAATGATAGATTATCTGTCGTACATATAAATGCACAATCCCTGTTATCCCATATACTAGAAATTGAACATAAGCTTGTACAAGAAAATATTGATGTTCTTTGCATTAGCGAATCATGGCTGTATCCGTCAATTAATAATGCATTTATTAATATTCCTTCATATAATATTTATCGCTATGACAGTGGTAGAGGTGGAGGTGTATGTTTATATGTTAAAAATTATTTGAAGGCCACTGAACTAAATCTTGAAACTGAGAAGCACGAAGGAGTGGAAGATAAATGGATCTCTGTCCAACATAAAAAGTTTCCTTCTATTATCATAGGCTGCGTGTACCGCCACCCCAAAGCCTCGGTAACCTCCTTTAGCTATATTTTGGACGTTTTTAAGGAGATAATTTTAAAAAACAAACCAGTTTTTATATATGGCGATTTTAATGATGATCAACTAAAAAGAGAAAATAAAATGAGTAGACTTATTAAGAATTTAAATCTAGAACAGATTATAAATAAACCAACTAGAATCACTCCCACTTCAGTTTCCCAAATCGATCTAGTAATAACAAACTCCAAACATATGATAACTAAGTGTGACGTAATGCCAAGCCCTATAGCAGACCACGAGGAAATTGTAACGTCCCTAAATATTCGCAAACCAAAGAGACAACCAATCTTTAAAACATTCAGATGCTTAAGAAATTATTCACAAGAATTACTTTGTAGTTTACTTATGAATGAAGTACATAAATTAAATGAAATTCTATATACCGATAATATAAATAAACAAGTAAGAATTTTAACCAGTGTCTTATCATCATGTATAGATCGATGTGCACCACTCGTGACAAGAGAAATATTTCGTCCCCCCGCTCCTTGGATAACAGATGACATAAAAAACATTATGAAAGAAAGAGACAAACTACAAAATGAAGTAAAACTACAAAGAGATAATATCCCTTTAAGAGAAAAGTTTACAGAGCATAAGAAACAAGTAAAATCATTATTAAGTAACAGTAAGAAACAGTATTACAAAAATGAATTTCAAAACGCTAAAGGCAATATCTCTGATACATGGAAAATTGCTAAAACCATGCTTTCCAATAACTGTAATAAAAGTAGTAACATATCAATTATACCCGATGAGGTAGATGTAAGTGCTAAAGCAGAAGAGTTCAATAATTTTTTCGCTGAAGTGGGGAAAAAAACCTTTGAAAAAACAAAAAAAGAAATAATAAATGAAATCAATAATAGTAATGGTGGTAATAATAATGATGATGGTAGTAGTAATAATAATAGAAATGTTGATAATGGTGTAAATAATAATGATGGTGGTAGTAATGGTAATGATAATAGTGATGATGGTAGCAATAATAATAATAATGTAAATTTGGAAGAACATAGTGCATTCAATAGAAGTACTGATGTCTTTAACCCTACTACAGTAGATTGTAATACAGTAATCTTAGTAATAAAAAATCTGAAAGACTCTAATGCATATGGATCAGATGGAATTTGTTTTCGTTTTATTAGAGATTCATTATTTGTAATAGCTTATTATCTGACGGTAATAATCAATACTTCCATAGTTACCAATATCTACCCAGATTTATGGAAAAATCCCCATGTAATTCCTGGTTTTAAAAATGGAAATCCTGACGACGTCTCTAACTATAGACCAATCTCTTTACTACCAATTTTATCAAAGATACTTGAAAAGATTGTTGCAAATCAGTTAAGTGAGTTTCTTGAAAAAAATAAACTTATTGCAAAAAGTCAACACGGTTTCAGGCCAAAATTATCAACTGAAACTGCCTTATTGAAAATATCAGATGAAATATACAAAAATATAGATAATAAGAAAATATCATTGCTACTACTACTCGATCTTTCTAAAGCTTTTGATAGTGTAAACCATAGTATATTATTAGAAAAATGCAAAAAAATGAACATTGACCCAAGCTGGTTCGAGAACTATTTAAAAAACCGCTACCAGTCAGTCAGAATAAAAGATACAGTTTCAAGTTCCAAGAAGGTATTGTTTGGGGTCCCTCAGGGATCGATCCTAGGACCTATACTTTTTCTAATATATGTAAACGATCTAGTAAAATATTTACCTAACT
>JAXCGZ010003906.1:55000-70000 GCA_037179515.1 Halocaridina rubra
GAGGGATGCGACTTGCCAACTCATCAGAGCAGCGATGGAAGTAGTAACGCTAGAAAAGAGAAACAGTTGATACGTTACGGTGAAGAGAAAGAGAATTCAGATTAGAAGTAAGAGAAGGGTCATTGATAAGTCTGATCGCCTTAGATTCAACCTTAGCAAGGAGAAAAGTATAAGAAATTGTACCCCAAATGTGAGAGCAGCATTCCAAGCAAAAGATATAAGATCTTTACAGATTTTAAGTGACTGAAAAGACAAAAAGTAGTGACGAATATGAAACAGAACCCCAGGTTTTTTATGCAGATTTAGAAATTTGAATTATGTTACTCCTCCAAGACAAGTTAAAGGCTATCTGGATTCCTAACATGTTGGTAGAAGTAAGAGGGCACATTACGTAATTTTTGAAGACAATAGGGCTATCAGGAGAAGGATATAAAGAGACAGTCAAAAACTGTGTCTTGGAGGCATTAAAGTATAACTAAATTTTAGGCATCCAATCAGATACTCTCTACAGATCTGAGTTGAGAGTTGAAGAAAGCATGCTACGAGACTGATTACGAGTAGCGGCTGAAGGTTGCGAAAAAAGGCAGAGGAAAAATGAAGGGTAGAATAATCGGTAAAGGCTTGAAGAAGAGAGGAATATGGAGAATGAAGAAGATCACTGATGAAGAGAAGCAGCAGAGTAGGTGAAAGAACAGAGTTCTGTGGCACACCACTTGGTAACTGTGAATGAACTAGATTTTGTGCCATCAGCAACCACAGTTATGGAACGGTTAGAAAGAAAACTGGAAATTAGAGAACAGAGACAAGGGGTAAAGCCATAAGCAGAGAGTTTGGCCAAGATAACCTTGTGCCAGAGTCTGTCAAAAGCCTTAGAGAGTATCAACGTTGACGACAAAGGATTTCCCATAGTTCCTTAGAGAAGATAACCATACATGAGTGAGATAGGACAAGAGGTCACCAGTGGATCTTGCCTTGTGGAAGCCGTACTGGTGATCAGAAAAAAGCACATTAGTATACATCTTTTCAAATGAGAACTTGAACGGACAGAAACTTTACTACTCACTCTGGAAACTGGTCTAGAAATAAAAGATACAAAGCACTAATTACTAGAGTCCACTATGAACAAGAAAAACTGACCTGAGTAACCAATGAAACGAGCACAATTCGAGAAAGCATCATATAGAATTCACCACGACTTCCCAATAACTCCCTTGATTCTTGTCGCTTTCTCACCTTCAATGCCTTCACTCCCCACCCCTCAGCACAAGTTCTTCATCCCCTCATATCGACTCTTATTATTACCACTGTATCATATAAACATAGCAACAGATTATATTGCCCAAAACTCGTTGATACAAAACCAAGCAAAATCATTATAGAGACCAAAAACACAGGCAATATTTAATATCTAACAGTAACCAAATTAATTTACACCACACCCCCCTTGATTTCAATATTGGTCTGATCTCCATTACTTAAATCTCACTTGACATAATCTCTCATCCACCCTGGTGCCAGTCCCTCTCGTTGCTATCATCGTAATGGTACCACGCTGTTTTCTTCCACCTTACTTACTTTACTATCCACAACTCATCGCAGATCCAAGATGTGTCACACAAGTCCGTTGATAGAAATGTTATTCTGGTAATGCACGTCCATCACAATCCCTCTTCCCCATTGAGATGTGCACTTCCCATCAGGGAGCTTCACCCAAACCTCATCCCTCATTTGCATAGACATAACCCCTTCCTCCTCCTTTACAACAACCATTGACATTACACTAGGATATCGCCACTTGTGCTGAATATTGCCCTTTTAGGCACTGTTTTCTCATCTTGTCCTAATCTAGGTGACATTTTCTGCCATTACCTTAAAGGCCCAATGGTGTGTCTCCACAAGCCCATTCCACTAGGTCGAAAAGCTGTTCTAATGAAGGGACTTATACTCCATCTATCCAACATGTTCTTTGCAGCCTGTGACCAGAATCAAGTGCTGTTATCTATCAATACCTCATCAACTGGACCCCTCTCTAGAAAGACCTCGTTCAATATGGTTGCACCTCCTTTGCAGTTTCTGCCCTTAACTCTCTCCAGACTGCAAATCGACTGGGACCACAATCTGCCATTGATAAAACCTCCGTCGCTGATAATAAGTCACATCAATCACCAATCTTTTCCAGTCATTCTTTACTCTAATTTCCCCCATCTTATGTGATCTTGATGCAGGGTCTATTGATTGACACCAAATGCAACTCCTTACCACTAGCCAAACTTCATCCCTCATCACTGCAGGGTAGGTGTTTCTAGACACAAACAATGTCCTATCAACCCCCATGTGGTGCATTTGATGCAACTCTCACACACCTGAGGATCCCATACAACATATTCAGCCTTCTATTCATTACTCTTCTCAGGTATTCCATGCCAAGTCTTCTTCACTCTGGTTAGAATATCTGCCTTGTTCTGTCCTGACGGCACAAAGACAAAGCTCACCTGCAACCCAACCTCATTGATCAATTCCCTCAACATCCTAAGGCAATAATTTACAATGATCTCTGCAGCTTCCTTTGTACGAATTCTGTTCTCTGCAGTGAAAGTGGAGTTGTTCCAGCCCAACATTGTAACTGAATCAGTTTTCAGCTGAACCTCTTGCAAGTCCCACTTTAAAGCTAAATAAACTCCTTTCAACAAAGCATCCACCTCTGACACATTAATGTGATTGTAGTCATCTTATTTCCTCAGCCATGCTCCGTCTTTGACTACGAAGCCAACCATTTCTAACCTCACGCCTGTCACTATCTACTTGCATCACACCTTACACCAACCTCTCCGATTTTGGATCATGCCACCTTCCTCATACCGGGTCTTCACTTTTTACTCTTTCGACAGCATCCCGGATTATCATCACTGTTTCCCCTCCGACTTCATCCTCCCATCTTATACCTTCTGCTCGACTCTTTATGTAACTGCAAACCATCCAAAGCTATCCCACAGTAGGATAGTGGCCCACTAACTTTCCACACATTCTACAACTCATTTTCTGCTTCACTTCTGGAATCATGTCACCGCCTCTAAAAATAAGCTATCCATTTCCATCTCTCTCCAATATCAGGCCCTGCACATTCCCTCCATCCATTAGTTCTGGTTGCTTAGTAACCAACCAAAACCTGGCCAAATGCTCTACTACTTCAGATGATGTTACATTAATTTCATCCACCACTATATTGTCAGCATATGAATTTGTAGCCTCCTCAATCACTTTCTTATTCCTCAAGACCGTCTTGAGGATCACTGTCATAATTCGGGGTGTAGAATGCAACCCAAAACTCAACCTTGTAAAGCAATAGATTTTCCCTTCGTATTTCACAATCTGGTACTTTCATAACTTCTCTGCTACAATAATTTGAAGATAGGCTGACTTTAAATCCAAAATGGTTTAGTCCCCACTCATCTGCCGCCATACCATTAGTGTTTTGCCACATACATCTGTGAAATTATCTTCAGTATTACACCTCACGTATGCTTTAAGCTAGCAAAATTCCAATACAAGTTTAACCATTTCTTTTGTGGGTTGAACTACTGCCATTAATAGCAACACGCCAGCCTTCATCTCCTCCTCTACGGCTTTAGGATACCCTCATCAATCCATTGTTTCACTTCCTATCATACAGTATGCTCATAACAAGCAAAATGGTTTTTCAACACTTAAATTCGCCTTTCAAAAACAACAATACTACCCACTTTTTACCATCAAATACCGCAACAAAATCCTTGTCCTCAATTATTAACAACATATCCCCTTCCTCAATACCTTTCTTTTTCACATCCTTATGTGACTTAACTTCTTCTCTGACTGAAAAGAGTGAACAGGGGTATGTCACCCCGTAATCCCGCTTACCAATGCTATTCTCTTCCACCTAGGCAAACTTTGTTTCAACAGCCTCAAATACCTTGCCAATTCCCCTATCTTTTGGCACTGCCACTGTGCAATGAGCCTCCTCCCTCTCAATGCCTGAGTAGACTTCATCTTTCTCAAACTTCACCAAACTTACTGATCACATCCATCCCCAGTACTACCTCAGTGCCATCAATAACTGCATTAAGAACAAGGACCCTAACTCGTAATCAGATTCCTATACTATCAACTCAACTTCTCAGGTACACTCACACCTAATTTCTCTTCCATCAACAGTCACCAAACTATTTTCCTCTCCTCATAACACTTCCCAGCTAATCAGGCTACCAACATAGTGGTCGAACAGCCAGAATCCACTGATGCTCTTGCCTTTCGTCCATCTACTAAATCCTCCACCACCGGTAAAATACTTGAAAGCGCTTTTACGGAACTAATGGATTAGCCTCCGGCACAATAGCCCCTCCCTGTGGTTGTTTCCCTGATTACTGCAGTTAACTACTGGTGTTCCACATCGGTAGCAGATGATGTCTTGTCTTGGCCCCTTACATTCCCTTGATGTATGTGGACCTCCACACATGAAACATCGTCCCCTGATGCCAAGTGTCTCTTCCTCTCTGCCACCCAGCACATCACGCTGGTGTTTGCCGATTTTCCTCAGCAGTCTATACTTTACTTGCTACCACTACTACCTCTTTACCTCCTCCTATTGTCGAGACTCTAGCTCTAGCTAATAAATCGTCCATATCCACTGATTCAGTATCCTTTATCTGTTGTAATTCCATTGATATTCGGTTCGGGAATCCAGTCACAATCCATAGCTTTACAGCTCTCTCCAAGCCTTCTCCTGTTCACCTAGCTAACGCAGCTAGCCTCCTTATTATATTAGCAAATACATCTACTTTTTTCCTAACCACTTCACCCTTATAAAACTTCCAAATGCATCAAATATACCTGTGCAAAATATAATTTTGATCTTATCAGTATCTGATTGATTCCTTTCACCCATCTCGAGATGCAGTGCTAATGCATCCCTTTCCAGAAACAACTATAATGCATGCCAAATTTTTAATATAGGTCAGTTTTGCCACCAATTCCACCTTCTTACCCACGCAATAACATCTACCTTACCATCGTGTGATTTCAGTATCTCAGCATTAAATTTACCCATTGCGGCCTTAACATGCAATGGCCTAGATAGTTTGTGAAATGACGGACAGAAACCTCACTACTCACCATGGAAGTTGGTCCAAAAATAAAGTACAAAGCACTAATTACTAGAGTCCACTATGAACAAGAAAAACCGACGTGAGTAACCTAAAAAATACAACAATACAAACCACGATAGCATCAGACAGAATTCATCACGGCCTCCATCCAATGACTCCCTCGACGCTAGTCTATGTGCCGCCAAAAATGTCTTCACGCGCCATTCCCTCGGACAACCCACCCCCATTCCCATCACTACACCACTCCATCGTATAAACATAGTGACAGATTATACTGCCCGAATCTCGCTGATACCAAACCAAAACAAAAGCACGCAAAAGGAAAAAAAACACACATGGGACAATAACTAATATCTAACAATAACAATGCTAATTGACACCACACATCTTACACCTGCAGTTTGAAATAGAACTCAACTGAAGAAATCATTTCTTATGAATATCATCATTTAATAAATATTTTGAAATATGATGAAGGATTACTAACTTCTATGAAGAAATCATACAGTAATGTGTGCAAGATTTTGAAATATAAAGTCACATGTAAAACGTGAAGTATCTGTATTGAATTTATCTCTTATAAAGGAGACTATACAGAGCCTACCTTATATAATACTCATTTATAAGGAATCATATAGGCAATAAAAATGGGATATTAGTAGCGTAGTGGTTAGGTTACGTAACTCGAAAGGTGACAGACTAGCTATAGAGTCTACCATGGGGTGTTAGAAAGGTCTCCCAGCTTAATGCTCTAGCTTCAACATATCTGTGTCCACCCCCATAATGGGAATAAATAGTGACACATAAAACGCTTAGGCCATAAAAACCACCATGTGATGTTTTTATTTTGAGGAACAATTGTTCAAATACTTTGTTACTCTACAGTGGTATACCCATAGTTACTTTCTAATATTTAGTCAGGTTATGTTAATTAGGTTAGGTAATGGGGTCTGGAAGGGCATAGCTCCCAATTAAGGGAGAGAATTGTAAAATTAAGTCCCATAATTGATGTTGACACTGAGACGTGGATTGTGAAATAATTTCTCGGGAAAACGATTGATTTTGGTCGTGATTATAATACAATTGGAGAGGATAGGCCTATATCTCATTTTCGACGGAAAGACTATCAAAATCGATAGTTTTACTCATAAAATTATAAGAATATCCACATTTCATTTCACAATTACCCTGTTTCCTATAGGCCTATTAAAAGTTTCATATAGTCTGGAATACATTATATAGACATTCATGGTATTTTGGGTAGGCCTAGATATTCCCGTTATATACCCATAGAGCTTCCTGAGCCAATATAATTAAATAATTATGAATTAAAAGTTACTTACCGCATAGGTAGCAATAAAAATCTTAGCAGAAAGCATTAGCGACAATAAAAGAGTTCATAGAAACATATTTACCTAAAAATATACTTTGTGGGTTTGGCTACAAGATGCTAATTGACCAAGATATAGTACTTGGAATAAAAATTCTTGTAAGAGAGAGAGTGAGAGAGAGAGAGAGAGAGAGGTTTATATATTAAAATTCATATGGAAAAGTAACATCAAAGAGAGAGAGAGAGAGAGAGAGAGAGGAGAGAGAGAGAGAGAGAGAGAGAGAGAGAGAGACTCGTATATTAAAATTCATATGGAAAAGTTACAACAGAGAGAGAGAGAGAGAGAGGGGGGGGCTTATATATTGAGTTTCATAAAGGAAAGTTACGTTTTAGAGAGAGAGAGAGAGAGAGAGAGGAGAGAGAGAGAGAGAGAGAGAGAGAGAGAGAGAGAGAGAGGCATATATGTTAACATTCATAAGGAAAAGATACGCGAGAGAGAGAGAGAGAGAGAGAGAGAGAGAGAGAGAGAGAGAGAGAGAGTGTCATCATAAATATTTTTCATTTAACACCTCCGAGGAAAAGGATGCAATATTAATTCAAAATTCATGTTGAAATAAGTTTCGTTAGAAAGAGAGAGAGAGAGAGAGAGAGAGAGAGAGAGAGAGAGAGAGAGAGAGAGAGAGAGAATTTCATCATATTTTTTTCATTTAACACCTCTGTTGAAAAGGATGCAATATCAATTCAGAATTCATGTTGAAATAAGTTTCGTTAGGGGGAGAGAGAGAGAGAGAGAGAGAGAGAGAGAGAGAGAGAGAGGAGCGTTTTTCACAAACATTTTACTTAAAAAAATTATTATTATTATTATTAATATTATTATTATTATTATTATTATTATTATTATTATTATTATTGTTGTTGTTGTTGTTGTTGTTGTTGTTCTTATAGTTGTTGCTGTTGTTATTAACGGAACTTTTAGATCCTTAAGAGAATGTAAGCATAGCTCATTATTGACTATCTAAACCTGAAAAAAAAAATAATAATAATAATAATAATAATAAGAAGAAGAAGAAGAAGAATAGATTTTTGTAATAAAAGTAGTCGGAAGTAATCAACAAAATATAATACATTCAAATATTTTACGTAAGGGGAAATTGGGAGAACCTATCGTACATCATTCTTCTTACAGTATAACGATGATAATAATGATAATAACACTTTGCAATAAGAATAGTGCGAAATAATAAACGCAATGGTTTTAGAAATTGTAAAAGATAAAACAAGGAATCTAACGTACGACTATCCTACACTTAGCTGCCAGACGTTTAAAAAAATGCACACAAGAGATAACCTAGACAATGCAGTTGTGATATATATATTTAGTGGCTTATTAGTATTATTTGACGATATTTATCAGTGTATGTACTTTCATCCATGTAAGTATGCAGCATAATGTTTCGGTATTAGTATATATTCGTGTGTGATAGGCCAGGCTTTTGGAAACGAATAATTTTGAGTTTAGAAACTTATCAACTTGCCGTCTCAGCTGCTTTGTATGACACCAAGTGGGATTTTTTTCCCCCTTAATATTTTGCTTTTCCTCCTTATTTTCTTTCTACATATCATTTAGTTTCGTAAAAGCCTTTTTAATACGCATAGCTGGTTAAATATATAAATCTAATTTAACATCATATTTTAACTTTACTCGGGTTCAAACTAGTGAGTGTAAATATTTTTCGATCCTTTTGTTGTTTGTTTTCTAATTTAACCTAACCCAGGCAGGTTAGGTTAAGGTACAATTAGATTCCAGAGAGTGAGGTAGAACCGCATACTACAATATTATATTTTGCTTCTCTATTCTGCAAGTCTAGTTTCAATGCAAATGGGGTTAATGTTTTTAATATTATTATAGACTAAAGGGAATATGAGAAATACATTTATTATTCAAGCAATCACTGTATTTTAGAGTATATTTTATTGATTTGTTCGTTGTTGATATGTCTTGCAGCATATATCATCACCTGATAGAAGGACTTGCCCCTCGGCATCAAATATTGAACTTGACAGATAATTGTGGTTGGTAACGTGGTCCATAAAGTTTATTCACGGAGTCATGCTTTGAATTTTCAGCCATTAGGAAGTAAGTTGATTTATTTATTTTTTTAATAATAATAATAATAATAATAATAATAATAATAATAATAATAATAATGACGTGGAATTTGCTTAACTCCTCTATAGGACTACTCAGTCTAGGTGTCAAGGCGCCTCTTTAGCGTGCAGGATCTCTCCTTCCGTTCACTTCTGAAGGCGCCAATATAGTCTGATGAAGAAGGAGGCTTCGTAATATGGCATTAACACGAGATGATCTTTAGAAAGGAACACCCTCATTCTTTTCTTAATTATTAATACTTGGAGGAGAAAGATTAGGATAGCGAAGACGTACAATGGGAAACTGGACCGAGAAAGATATTTTTGGGGGGGAGGAGAAAGAGTCCTGCTCTGGAAAAAAAAAAAGATGGAGAAAGATTCTTTTTTGGGGGGAAATAGTAAGAGAGAGCAGAGAGTCCCGTTATGGGAAAGTGGTTTGCGAAAGTTTGGGGAGGAAAACAAGGAGTTCAGAGGGTCTTAAGGGAAAATGGGAAGATACAAAAGAAAGACTTTCCTGGGGGGGGGGTAAGGGGTTTGATCAAGCTAGGTAAAGAGAGGAGGTCTTGGGATCTTTTCAAACGGAATGGGGGGGAAGGAGATATAAAAAAAAAGAAGCCTGCTATGGAAAAAGGGTTGAGAAAGACTGGAATGACAGAGGCGGAGTTCAGAAACCTTTTGAGGGAAAAGTGGGATGAAAGACTGGCTGTGGAACAGCGGTTTGAGAAAAAAAAAATCTGAGACCGTAACTGAAGGAAAACTTACATCGAACTGTCCAGGACAGTTCGATGTTAAGTTTTCCTTCAGTTACGGTTCTCTTTCTATGCCTACATCAACACCAAATATTCTTGGGTATTCATTACACATGTCTTATTATCCCTTCACATTTGACAATTCACAATTCTCCCCATCTCTGTTTCTCTTTATGTTTTCTTCGTGCCCAGGCTTGATTAGGGTGGATTTTTTTTTTTTTTTTTTTGCCTGTCCTGGTGTCACAATCATTGAAAAAAAAAGCCTGTACTGAAGGAGGGGGGGAGGAGTGGACTAAGGAAACTTGTCATGGAAGAAGAGTAGAAGGATCAGTTGTTAAATAAGTTTAGGTTAGGTTAACCTAACCTCTCCGAATAGTAAATGTAGTATTCAACGGGCTTTTATCGTTTAAATCCTTGTCAGATGCCGAATACGGGATTGAGGTTGAGCGCAGGTGCTACATTTCGGTTTGAGGTACCGAAGGTGCTTGTATGGAAACTGATCCGAGCAGAAGCCTTTCTTGAGAAGGGGAGTGAAAGAAGGAATTGTCTGAGAGAAAGCTAAACAATTCTAGGTATGAGAGAGACAAAAAAAAAAAGACAAGGACCAAGACTGAGTTAATTGCTATGGGAAGGAGAGGAAGCGATCAGTAAGTACTCTGAGTGATAGAGTAGGAGTTGAGCAGGCCTTTCTCTGGGGAAGAGGGAAAAGTCTCGTTGAGAAAGGATAGTAGAGCAGGACTTGCTTTGGGAAAAGAGACTAGGAGACGGAGTGAAAGATTCTCTGAGAAAGAGAAGAGAAATAATTGCTCTCTTGTGTCTCACTCGGTAACTAACTGAGAGAGCCATCTCTTTAGATAATCTCGTTTGAAATAAAAGAGAAGGAAAGGAAAACGACTGAAAGAGAGAGAGAGCTAGTGTGGTGATCTATCACACACAGTTTCATTAGTTATACCTTGTGTGTGTTTTATTGTAATACCATAAGTAATATTGTGCATCTACCTACATGAATATATTCATTGAGAGACTATATTATAACTATTATTTATTTTGTCATTAATTTCAGCATTTTCTCATGAATAATTGGAATTTGTTTGTAAAGCTAATCTAAATCTTAGGAAATCCTTAATTATGTATAATATGATAAAATTATATCCTTTTATTTTGGAATGTGATGCTCGTCTGCTTTGTATACAGAACGGACGAGGACTCTCTCTGAGGACAGCATCAGGTGATGACCTATTTATTGTTAGAGACTCGTAAAATTCGTGTAAATTTACGAGCCTCCCATTTCGCCCCTTGGACTAGTGCTGTCGAATTTGTCAAGCAGTGACTCTGTTTCAATATTGCATAAAGTTTTTGGATTTTGAACAATTACTCTTTTGATGTGTCCAACAGTCGTGCCTGGAGCTGTAACTCTTTGTTATTTTTGTAAAATTTAACCTTTTCTTTTGGGCTGAAATTTTGCTCCATTATAATATTATCTTTTTACAATATATTTTTATATTTTATTGATGAGTCTTTTATTTAAGCCTGGATTTATGCAGTATTCAGTTAATATTATTTAGTGTATTTGTGTTATTAACCAGTGGGAGTTCTCCACTAACTATTAAGCAAACGTAACTCATGCCCTTCCCCTTTAGTACCGTACAGTTTGTCTTATATTTAATTATAAGCCAGTAAGTTTTAGCCCAACTTTATTTGAAGTTGGTGGAGTAAATATTTTTGTGTACGGTAGCCTGCAAAAAACTGAGAGTAGACTATTCATTGACCAGGGGAAAGCAGGCATTCTGGGAATAGTCACCACATATTCATATATAGATAGATAGAGAGAGAGAGAAGCTGGTTGCCTTTGCTATGACTTCATTGGAGAGTTCCCAAAATAGTTTCTGCGTAGGCTTCTTTGCATATCTAAGGTGTCTTTTACAATTGGCATCGTATTTTTTACTTTTCCTCTTCTTTTTTTATGTTAATATTTGTAACTTATTTCTTCCAAAATATTTCTTTAATATATACTCTGTCTCTTCCTGTGTTTATAGTTTTTTTTTATTATCATTATTATCACCAGAGATTTTTCGTCTTTTGACACTGGGTTTGTAATGTTATACTTTTTATTACTTGGTAAATGCATTTCTTGGCCTCTCCCCATGAGGTCCCATTGGAGTTCAACTCCTCATAGAGGTTTGTCCAGAATCGGTAGAGAATAAGGAGAGTTTTGTGGCGTCCCTTATATAGAAGCTACTGTTAACTCTCTAGTCTGTGTGAGTATACAAAATGTCGACAGGATAAAAATCACAATAACCTTTTGTAAAGAGGGTCATCGAGTCAAGGCATACATTCATTCACCTGACAACCTGTTCGCTCCAGTTCCAATAAAAGGTTATCACGATCCCCCTCCACCACACTGCTCGGACCATCCACAGGGGAAGTGAGCAAAGATCTGGCGTAAGTCCCGGCAGCCTTAACTAGTTTACTTCTACCGCCTTATCTCGCAGCAAAGACCCTATTTACATCACTGAACAGGTATGACAAAATCCCACTGGGACGCATCACCTATTCACCATCGCTCTCCACCTATCCCTATCTCTCGCACTCTCACACCAAAAGAGGGATTGAAAAATATTTTTGATGATCGTATTATTACTTAGGTTCTTGGAATCCGAGCTAGTTATTAACAATTTAATATAAACAGTTCCAAGGTCGACTATTATACGACTCAACACGAGAGAGACTTCACTTAACCGATACCTGGATGGTTCAATTTACTGCTTTGAAAAATATAGCAATAAACATACTGAACCATTATAAAACATACTTTAGTACTCTCTCTCTCTCTCTCTCTCTCTCTCTCTCTCTCTCTCTATATATATATATATATATATAATATATATATATATATATATATATATATATATATATATATATATATATATATATATATATATATATATATATATAATAAAAATCATAATCAATGCCGGCACAGAAAACATCTGTATTGATTTAACGACTAGTTTCGGAGGACATTTGCAACTTCGTCATCAGGTAGCTACATAAGACTAGAAATAAATATCAAGGTATTATATGCACCAAGAACAATAAGGAAAACCATCGAAAATAATAATAATATACACTTGATTCCTAGTACATTGATTATGAACAGAAAAAAAAATAAAGTAAACTGATAATAATTTAAGTGTAGAGGTTATAGGACATAGTTTAAAAGGAAATTGAGGAGGGAACAATATAAATATTAATTAAAATACCTTGGCTTAAAAATACAGAAGATGATTTGAACTCTCACTGCTATAAAGAGATGGTTTTTCTCTAAATATATAAAGAGATTGGGCAATGGAGAGAGCTCCATTTCGGTAAATTTAGTGGCGAGAACTGAAAATGAATCTGTTAATTTTGTTCTGTTCAAAATCAATGTCCTAGGAATCAAGTGTATATTATTATTATTACCAATGTAATTACTTTTTGTTCTTGGTCCATATAATACTTTTATATTTACATCTATCCATATGCAGCTTCCGATGACGGAGTTGTAAGTGTCCTCCGAAACTAGTCGTTAAATAAATAAAGATGTTTTCTGTGCTGGCATTGATTTTGAATTTTATAATTCGCTTCCGCTGTCCAAGGAATACCTCCACTGCTGATTTATATATATATATATATATATATATATATATATATATATATATATATATATATATATATATATATATATATATATATATATATATATGAATAACACTAAATTGTTACCATACAGTCTAAAATAATAGGATAATTCCCATTAAAGAAAACGACCTCAAATAATTTTTGTCGTTTTCTTTAATGGGTATTTCCTATCAAATATATATATATATATATATATATATATATATATATATATATATATATATATATATATATATATATATATATATATATATTCACATGGCCTCATTCCCCCTTGTAAGGAGGGTGGCCGAGCCAAGAAACACGCATTCACCACGATCCACATATACCTCAATCATTTCTCTTAGCTCCTTGGGGATAAAGGGTTCCCCCCTGAGGGAGGTGGGGTTAAAAATATATCCTCCGTGTTCCCTTGCATGTCGTAAAAAACGACTAAATGGGGCGGAGAGGGGGGATTGGGTATCCTCTCCTCAGTATGTTTTCATCCTACGTGTTGCCAATATATATATATATATATATATATATATATATATATATATATATATATATATATATATATATATATATATATATATGTATATATATATATATATATATATATATATATATATATATATATATATATATATATATATATATATATATATATATATATATGTATATATATATATATATATATATATATATATATATATATATATATATATATATATATATATATATATATATATATATATATATATATATATATATACCTATATGTATATATACATATATATATATATATATATATATATATATATATATATATATATATATATATATATATATATATATATATATATATATATATATATATATATATATATATATATATATATATATATATATATATATATATATATATGTATGTATATATTTATATATATATATATATATATATATATATATATATATATATATATATATATATATATATATACATATATATATATATATATATATATATATATATATATATATATATATATATATATATATATATATATATATATATATGTATGTATGTATGTGTACGTGTGTGTGTATGTGTGTGTGTGGGTGTGCATAACACAATGAAGCCGATGAAAAAGAAAGCTTTTACTTATTTACTTATATTTTTGGTGATTCTTGAGCACATGAGCATTATATACGTATATATTTTTAAATAGCAATGCATTTATGCATCGAGATTTATAAATATGTATTATTTTATATATTCATCAGAGTCACAGGAAAAATGCCGCTCTGTTGCTAGAATAATATTTAGACACATTTTATTTTAGTTTCTCTATTTCCTCTCTCGGATGGCATATAATTATATTACCCAAAAAAACAAATTTATGACGGCAACATTTAGGACATACTATTATGGTAGATAACATGAAGTCTAGGTAAATAGATCTGTCGGGTATCAGTTTAATCAATAACTCGCCTGTGTTATATTTCTATGCGTCTCCTGGGTGAGGCTAGCGATATTAATATGGCGTTCACACACAACCCTGAGCTAGTTTCACCTTCTCTAAGGCTAGTTAAATTCACTCGGTTATCATGTTAACTTTTCAGTCTACATTAAGGTGTGTAATTATATTAGGTGGTTAACAGGTTAACTGTAGTTAACACGAGAGGGAGAGATGAATTAGTATGTCTTTCACAAACAAGGGCCCGATTTCTTAATGTGAACCTAGGATACCTTATTGTTTTTTAGCGATACACACACAAATGTAATTCATAAACGCATCTGACGCGGTTCTATGAATGGCTAGGATCCCCTCATAGCTAGACACACACAAATGGATTTCATAAACGCATCTAACGCGGTTCTGTGTATGGCTAGGATCCCCCCATGGACCGCGTCAGATGCGTTTATGAAATCCATTTGTGTATGTCTTGTTATGGGGGGATCCTAGCC
>JAXCGZ010003906.1:75000-77500 GCA_037179515.1 Halocaridina rubra
CACTTCTCTATCGCCGTTCTCATCTACATTATCAACTGACTGGATGAAATTCTCATTTTTTTTCTGGTAATGGCAGGAAGCAAGTTTGATTTGGGGTCTTTTGGTATGGAAGACCAGTCTGCAGCTCATCAGGATAGAAGATTAGGAGTAACTCGATAATTTTTCTATTTCTGAAGTATTTTTGATTATGTTGCATAAATTCTATTAATGCAGATATGGATGATCATTGCTCGTCAAGGATCAGAGACTTTTCTTTTGTGATGTCTTCTTAGGAATATTTTATCACGATATTTAAAATCCCTAGAGACAGAGACGGGTAATCCTTGTTCTTCAAGTCAGGTCAGAGACTTTGCCTTTTCTGAATTCTTTGGAGGAATATTTTATCATGTTTAATAATTTTTTTTAGAGGAAGAAATGGTTGATCCTTGTTCTTCAAAGATCAGAGACTTTGCGTTTTTTATTTCTTCTAGGAAGTATTTTATCGTTTTGCATAAATTCCTTGTGATCATTGTTTTTCAAGGATCAGAGACTTTGCCTTTGTGAAGTCTTCTGAGGAATTTTATCGAGTCTACATAAATTTCATAAATGCAGACTCAGGTGATCCATGGTCATCAAGAATCAAAGACTCTGCCTTTGTGAATAACCTCTAAAGAATTTTATTTACTGTAAACATAAATTTCACAAATGCAGACTCAGGTGATCCATGGTCTTCAAAAATCAAAGACTCTACCGTTGTGAATTCCAATAAGGAATTTTTTTCGTGTTAACATAAATTTCACAAATGCAGACTCGGGTGATCCTTGTTTTTCAAGGATTAGAGACAAAGACGGTTGATCATTGTTCTTCAAAGATCAGAGACTTTGCCTTTTATGATTTTTTTGGAAAAATATCTTTACATAAATGCCGTAAATGCAGACACGTGTGATCCTTGTTCTTGAAGGATTAGAGACTTTACCTTTGTGACCTTTCACTGCTCATCGTCTTTCACGTAGAGAAACAGAGTTACTCTTTATAGTCTAGAATCTATAGTCTGGAAACTTGTTTTAGAGTTTAAGTTTATATGGACCTTAGTCAAACAATATACATCCTTGGTTTATTTCTTTAGTAGAGTAGACGGCGGTAGCGCAGTGGTAAGAGTTCTGACCCGGGATGTGATAGACCCACTTTCGAACACTCCGCGGGGCATTAGACAGGGCATTCACCCATAACTCTCCGGATCCAACGTGTGTCCATCCCCATTATGAGGACTAATAGCAATGCACAGAAAGTAGGTAAAAATGTTTCTTTGACACACTAACAGCCGTTTACAGTTATTATAGTCTGGTAATGGGGACTTTGTCACATAAATAACAGCTGCTTAGATTAGGGTTTGATTTTGGCCCAGAGTTTTACGGTCTCATGTTTTTCCTTACAGCAATCCTCTTCAATCGTCCGGACTTGCCACTGACACCAAGTTGAGCTGTCTTACTCCCCTTGTGGTTTGCCTTTAGTTTCTCTATCTTCTTTATCAGCATCTTTTCTTACTACCTAATGTCCTTCCTGACAGCATCCCAATTCATTCCTCCAGACTTGGGACCAGCACCGAGTTGAGCTAGCATGCTTGCCCAATACCTGGCTTATGACTCTTTTTTTTGTCCCAAGTTGTCCCCATTTGAATAAGGGCAGACAGAGACATGTTAGAGCTTGGAGATCAAGGCTGAATGTCTTCCTAAAGCCCCGCGGCAGGCTCGAACTCACATTAGTAAGGCTTGTTACTTCCCGACCCACGTGCTCTACCACTGAATTACCACGGCCCCTGCTTGTGAATATTCTTCTGCAATGTACTAATCTAGACGGTATTTGCGCACTCGGCCACTGAGCTATTGCGGCCCCGCTTATGGACATACTCCTAAATCCTAATATTGTAGATCATTTCTGCGCTCTCTACAGCTGATCGACCGCTGCACCTGTTTGTGGCTATACTTCTAAAACTTACAATTGCAGGTGATTTTTGCGTGCTCTACAACTAAGCAACCGCAGTTCCTGCATGTGGCTATGCTGCCGAAACCTTCTAATAGGGATGATTATGTTCTCTACAACTGAGCTTCCGCGGCCCTTGTATGTGGCTATACTTCTAAAAGCTACCTACATAGACGATTTGCGCTCTGAGGAAAGTCATGCGAATATACACCAGCCAGTATTTTTTCTCTCTCAGCGGAACTCTTCTTGAGAGATTTTATGCGATGTTCTTGGACGCATTGCCAGATTTAGAAACTTCCTGCTTAGACCATCTGTCTGACTTCCATTTGACCTCCAAGCATTTGCTCAAAGACGTTGAGGTCAGAGGTTATATTTACTAACAATTTTTAAGAGTAAAGTAGGTTTTCGGTATTTGAAGTTGCCATAAGATTATTTTCACTTTTGAATTTGTCGTAAGACAATATATATTACGATTATTTTCAACTTTACATCGTAATGTGTACATTTCTGCTCTTCCAAGGTAGCTCGTACGGCCTTTCTT
>JAXCGZ010003906.1:85000-97500 GCA_037179515.1 Halocaridina rubra
TAACCTCACGAGCGATTTAAACCAATAAAATTGCATTTTAAATCCCGTGATTTCATCTAAAAAAAAAAAATAAGCCGTACTCTCCTTTGTAATTGGCGTGGCAGAGTCAAAGAACAACCCTGACATCAGGGTAGGAAATTTTAACCCCCTCGCTCCAACTCGTTTAATTGATTTGTACGATACGTGATTCATCTTCGTTATATTCCCAAGGATCTCTGTTACCAAGGGAGATAAGGTAACTTCAGTTTTCTGGTGAGTGTGTTCTTTGACTCGGCCATTACACCAACACGGGGGCATTTGGGTCACTCTGTATATATGTATATGTGTAAATTATCTATTGAGGAGTAAGTAAATATAATTCCTCTCACAACCAGTCATTTTATTCATAATTAATGGTAATCATATAAAACCCGCCTAATTTAACATAATTAACCTAACCTAACCTAGCCTAAAACTGACCAGGTTGAAATAACTCCTCTTTTTTTCTAGTGAGATGGCTTACCTCTACTTGATCCAAGTGCTCTATGCATTATTTTATGCTATTTTTAATTGATATTATGAAAGGGGTGACGCGAGCCAAAGGGATTTTCCCGCACCTACTCACTGCTGTAAGCTCTGTGCTTTATTTTATTCTCATTTTAAATATTATTGTGAAGGGGGGGGGGTGACGTGGGTCAAAGGGATTTTCCTGTACATAGTCAGTGCTGTAAGCTCTATGCATTATTTTATGCTCATTTGAATTGCTATTGTGAAGGAGGTGATGCGGGCCAAAGATATTTTCCCACACATACTCAATGCCGTAAACTGGGAAGGATGGGTATGGGGGCTGCCATGAGATGAAGAAATTTAGGTAAACCAGCTACAGCTGTCGGTCCTCAAAGCAAGAGATCTTTGCCCAATAACCTTGTGGATAACACCATGAATATGGCAGAGGAGGGGACAATGGGGTAACCCTTAACCCCCAAGGAAGTAAGCTGGGTTAGATGAAGTGAATTGGGTTTCATGTGAATGGATGTGTGCTTTGACTCAGCCACCCTCGTTATAGAGGGATGCAACCATTGTACTCGTATGTATTTAATTTAATTTATGAGATGGAGCTGTGAATGGTGCAAATTTTAAAATTTCGTAATAAATAAATGAATGAATAAATGAGTATATATTAATTAAGAATAAATAAATAAATGACTATATGAATGAATAAATAATTAAAAAAATAAATATATAAATGATTATATAAATAAATAAATAAATAAATAGATAAATAAATAGATAAAGTCGTATATGAAATAGAGCTGATCACCGCGATAGAGTTTTCTCGTTCCAAGACAATGTTATTTTCACCCAGGCATTGAACAAGGTTTCTCGACCTTTATAATCTTCGGGAGTTCCCCCCCTCCCCCTTCGTCTTATTTAGAGTCAGTATCGTTGTAGATTGCAAAGACTAACCCATTCCACTGATGCAGCAACGAGAGAGAGAGAGAGAGAGAGAGAGAGAGAGAGAGAGAGAGAGAGAGAGAGAGAGAGGAGAGAGAGAGAGAGAGAGAGAGAGAGAGAGAGAGAGAGAGAGAGAGAGAAATTGGTGGTAGTTACAGTTAATTGGAAATCAAAGGGAAAGAATCTTTTTATTTGGGGGAGCTGTTAACTATTGTGTAATTTTCTTCTAATTGTTTTAGCCAGGGTACATTTTTGTTAAACATATATATTTGAGACTCGAAAGATATTTTTACCGGTTAGTTTACTTATTTCATTCGTGCTAAGTAGAAGAAAATAGTCTATTTGGTATGCATATCATATATACTGATAGAAAATATCCACTTGTTCTTCTTCCTCTTTCAATATGTGTAGGACTGGAAACTTGTCCACCTCATAGGTCCCTCAGCCTACTCTATTCAAAGAATAGCAATACAGGAAGTAAGGAAATACAACGGAGATCCTTAACCATGAACCAGAAACCAATGAAAACGAGTTGCTTTTGTTATTTTTCTTCTTCTTCTTCTCTTCCTGTGTTCAGGACTCGAATCTTGGTCAACTCATAGATCCCGCCTAAACTGTTCAATATATATATATATATATATATATATATATTATATATATATATATATATATATATATATATATATATATATATATATATATATATATATATATATATATATATATATATATATATATATATGCAGTGTGAGAGACAAAATCTGGCTAGATTTCTTAAACAGTGTAAGCCTAGGATACCATATTGTTAGTTAGCTAGATACACACACACACAGATGAATTTCATAAATGCATCTGACACGGTTCTGTGTATGGCTAGGATCCCCCTAGGAGTCAAGCTGGAATGGAAAACATAGGAACAGACAGAATATTAGCAAATGTTGACAGTTTTAATTGCAAAAAGCGAAACAGTGAGAGCATAAAATAAAGATAAATTGCAAGAATTAAAATAAAAAATGGAAAGTTGACAGTGTTTATTGCAAATGCCGAAACAGTGACTAGAAAATAAAGTACAAAAATCGGAAAAATGTGAAAAAATTACTTTTTTATTGCAAGAGGAGAAACCTGTGACCTTAGAAGACAATGGTAAAGTTCAACAGTCGATGAAGATCTTGGCAAGCTTAAAGTGTTTATTGCAAAAGAAGGAACAGCGAAGAGTAGGAACTACAGTGGAAAATGTTCAAGTAATGGATATGCAATAGAACGTACGTTAGTCAAGTTCTGAATTGTTAAGAGGGTGGACACAGGTTGGAGTTGGGGAGTTTAAGTTGAATATTCTTCCTAACGCCCCGCGGTGGGTTTTATCGCGGGGCTGTCACTTCCCGAGTCGTGTACTCTAATCTCTATGTTACTGCAATAGCCTTAGGTTCACGAAAATGCATATGTAATTAACTCTTTCCGTCATACACGTGCGTTTTCGCTTTTTTTTTTCATATACATACGTATACGCTAAAATACTCACACCATAAAGATGTGTGTGAGAG
Source organism: Halocaridina rubra (assembly GCA_037179515.1). Taxonomy (NCBI): domain Eukaryota; kingdom Metazoa; phylum Arthropoda; class Malacostraca; order Decapoda; family Atyidae; genus Halocaridina; species Halocaridina rubra. The sequence continues at coordinate 87,976 of JAXCGZ010003906.1, forward strand.
AGAGAGAGAGAGAGAGAGAGAGAGGAGAGAGAGAGAGAGAGAGAGAGAGAGAGAGAGAGAGAGAGAGAGAGAGAGAGAGAGAGAGAGAGAGAGAGAGAGAGAGTACGACCTTTAGTAAGGGGTTAGGATGAGAAAGGGGTCACATAAAGAATATCTCAATTATCTTGACAAAGTCTTTTAGTGATGTCAAAGATCTTCTAAAAGCTTAATGGTGCGAAACAAGACGAGAACCTGAAGGTGATAATGAAGGGAGGCTGACAGAATAGAAGTAAGAAAGACTCTGGGAGGAGGAAGGGATACCAGAGAGAGGCTAAAAGAGACTAAAAGAGAGTGTTGTTTACTTTAATGGTCCTTATAGAATAATAATAACAATAAGAATAATAATAATAAAATGCTTTTATTTCATAAAGTAGACGTGGGCCAGAAGTCTAGGGCTAGGCGTATGCATGTATATTCTTCATTATAGCACAGTAAATGTTTTGTAAGGAAATCAAGATAATCAGAAGGTTCTTGATAGATGCTTCACGTGGCACTCCTGAACTTGAAAATGCATTCGCCAAGCAGAATGCATTGAAATGATAAAGAAATTAAAGCACAATCATATATTCCATTTATGGAGGAAAATAAGAGAAAAAAAAACTTTTTTATCTCCCAAAATAAATAATTATAACCACCCTATTCTTTAGTGAAGGGTTACCAGTCGGGGGTACTGTTATAATCCAGCATCTCTCAATCTTTCCTCTCCTGGAGGACTCCTTGATTTTTTTTTTTTATGTCGAAGGGAACTGCTTCAATAAATTATATATATATATATATATATATATATATATATATATATATATATATATATATATATATATATTGAAGCTTCATAAGAAAACTTCTTTGCAGGATGTAAGGATATACTTTTTCAGTGTAAGAGTAGTTGATAATTGGAATTGGCTAAGCGAGGAGGTAGTTAATGCTATCTCAATCCATAGTTTTAAGGACAGGTATGATAAGTATCACTAAGTCTAAAATGGAACCGATCAGGAGACGGGAAGATACGAGCTTTGGGTTCTTTCCCGTAAACACAATTAGGTAATCACAATTAGGTAATCACACACACACACACACACACACACACACACACACACACACACACACACACACACACACACACACATATATATATATATATATATATATATATATATATATATATATATATATATATATATATATATATATGTGTGTGTGTGTGTGTGTGATTACCTAATTGTGATTACCTAATTGTGTTTACGGGAAAGAGCCCAAAGCTCGTATCTTCCCGTCTCCTGATCGCTTCCATTTTAGACTTAGTGATACTTATCATACCTGTCCTTAAAACTATGGATTGAGATAGCATTAACTACCTCCTCGCTTAGCCAATTCCAATTATCAACTACTCTTACACTGAAAAAGTATATCCTTACATCCTGCAAAGAAGTTTTCTTATGAAGCTTCAAACTATGACCTCTAGTTCTAGAGCCAGCCATATCAAAATATCGATCCCTATCCACTCTATCATAACCATGAAGGAATTTAAAGACTGTCACCATATCCCCCCTCACTCTTCTAGCTTCGAGTAATGGTAAGTCTAATTCCCTCAGCCTCTCATCATAACTGAGATTGCGTATTTCTGGCACCAGTTTCGTGGCATGTCTTTGAACTTTTTCAAGCTTAGCTATGTGCTTTTTCAAATGCGGATTCCAAAAGGGGGCTGCATATTCGAGTTTTGGCCTCACATAGGCTACATAAATATTTCTGAACATTTCCTTGTCCATGTGCCTGAAGGCTACCCTTACATTTGATAAGAATGCATATGCTGCCTTACTATGCTATTTATATGTATTTCTGGAGACAAATCTGCCAGTATGTTTACTCCTAGATCTCTCTCATTTTCTGTCTCTTGAAGTTGTACTCCATCCACCGAGTAGTCAAGCTTGGGCCTTCTTGCACTTGTACCCATTCTCATTACCTTACATTTTGAAGTATTGAATTTCATTAGCCACTTTTCTGACCACTCATGCAGATTGTGTGTGTGTGTGTGTGTGTGTGTGTGTGTGTGGTGTGTGTGTGTGTGTGTGTGTGTGTGTGTGTGTGTGTGTGTGTGTGTGTTTGCGTATGTATGTCGATCACTACATATCAATTTGATCGGTATTTTGGAAATATAATAGTAGAGATCGAGAAATTTGAGTCTTGACTTTAAAATGGTTAGTGCTATTGAAGAAAAACAAAGAAAAGAAAAAAAAACGACTGCTCTGCCTCTCGGAGAAATTGGATTGAGAAAAGCAGCGATATAATCTGTCCCTCCAGAGACATTCTAATTACAATCGAGTTGCTCCTTAACTCAAAATGTCATTATGAAGCTAATTCCTTACATAATCACGCCATATAAGCGTCTGGATTGTATTAAGGGTGGAATATGACAGAGCAAATGTATCCGAGCTCAAGTCTTCTGATACCGACAGACATCGTGACGCTAACACACCCACCCGACTAATAGAGGGCGCTGCTGTAACTACGAGTATATTTTAATGGCTGGTGGGAGAATGAAGGAGCTCGTATATCTATTAGGCCTAATCTATATATTTTCACTTTAGTTATATACCAGAATTAATGTATATGGGCTTCGTCATTACCTCGACCACCATTAAAATTTACATGCAGTGACATCCTCTAGTATTCCAGTCGGACATCAGTGTTATATGTCTGCTGGGAGCAGAATAACATAGCTAATGTATATTAGCATTGCATATATAATATTTGCTCAGTATACTCAACCTAGGTTGACACTATTTTTTGTAGGTGAAAAGTCAAGTGTTTTACAAATACTGTTTTCGTCCAGCCTGTCTTATTTTTTATATAAGTAGAAAAGATTGCAAACTTGAAGGAGGTGGAAATAGATAGATAATAATAATAATAAAAATAATGATAATAATAATAATGATAATAATAATAATAATAATAATAATAATAATAATAATAATAATAATAATAATAATAATAATAATAATAATAACAATAGTAAAAATAATAATACTAATATTAATAATAATAATAATAATAATAATAGCAATAATAATAATAATAATAATAATAATAATAATAATAATAATAATAATAATAATAATAATAATAATAATAATAATAATAATAATAATAATAATAATGATAATAATAATAATAATAATAATAATAACAATAACAACAATAAAAATAATAATAATAATAATAGTAATAATAATAATAATAATAATAATAATAATAATAATAATAATAATAATAATAATAATAATAATAATAATAATAATAATAATAATAATAATAATAATAATAATGAATGCCAATTTTGAAGTTCTATAAGAGACGGAAATTCAATCACAGACAGAAAGATTTTGACCTGAGATTTGACCTGAAGCCATAAAAGGTAACTTGGTTTCATCATCTTGAGAGATGAGCAGAATTAAGGAGGGCTTCTGTTAGGTAGCATCAGCCTCTTTGATCTTCTATCAAAGACGCAGGTAATTAGGAAGTTCGTTTCCTTTAGTTGTCTGCCCTTGCCTACAGGTAAAGTAATAGAGGGAAGGTAGAACACAGATACAGGTAGGAATTTTTGCAGGATATATAAAGAACTGATTTTATAAGATACCGAACGTGGTTTTGAAAAAAAAAATGATTACGAATCTGAGAATTAAGAACACGAAATATGAAAAATAAAAATATATCAAATACAAATCTGAACATAATGAAAGAAAAGTAAATAAAATTACTATCAATAGGAATCTGAACCCAATGAAAATACCCCCCCCCCCCAAAAAAAAAAGATTAAAAGAATGCGAATAGATAAGAGAAAATACTACACAGTTGCAAATCATCTCCAGAGGAGGAACGACATGTTCGTCATAGACGATAGCGACTCCAATAAACTTATACATTGTAACGATATTATAAAGCAAAGATTAAAAAACAAGTTTTTTTTTACTAATAGTTTTGTGTGTGTGTGTGTGTGTGTGTGTGTGTGACACCGGGACAGACAGGAAAACTGTCTTCATCAATAAAGGCCGGGAACGAAGAAAATATTAAGATGAAGGAAAAGATTAAGGACAAGGAGAGATGAGGTATTGATACACAAAAGAAAATGACAAACTGAAAGAATAGTCAAAGTACTGAGGACCTGGAGATATGGCAGGATTAGGCCCTGAGATGCCGATAGATCCACTTTTTTAAGGAAGATAGGTTTTAAGAATTAGGAAAGACAGAAAGAGAAAAAGAGTTCCAGAGTCTGGAGGTAGATGGAAGAAGCAATCGCTGCACTGACCAATCCGAGAGCCACAAACCTCCACAGTACCTGTGAAACGAGGCCTCTTGGCGAGTGTTACGCTTGGCGAGTGTTACGAGGCCTCGGCAGTGGGGGAGGGATGTAACTTGCCAACTCATCAGAGTAGCGATGAAAGTAGTAGCGATAAAAGAAAAAAGGGAGGATACCTTATGGCGAAGAGAAAGAGAATCCAGATTAGAAGTAAAAGAAGGATCATTAATGAGTCTGACTGCCTTAGATTCAACCCTATCAAGAAGATAAATATAAGAAGAAGCACCTCAGATGTGCGAGCAGTATTCTAAGTAGGAACGAATAAGACCGTCATAGATTTTAAGTAACTGTAAAGAGTTAAAGTACTGACGAAAGCGGAACAGAACCCCCAGTTTTTGGATGCAGATTTAGAAATGTGGATTATGTGATTCTTCCAAAACAAGTTGAAGTCTATTTGGATTGATACTATGGTAATAAAATTAAAAAAGTAAATTTCGTTAGTTTCGAAGACAATAGGGCTACCAGGAGGAGAAGAAAATAAAGAGATAGCCAGAAACTGTGTCTTGGAGGCATTCAATTTAACTGAATTTCGGCGACCCCACTCAGCTACCCTCTGCAAATCGGGGTTGAGAGTAGAGGGAAGAATGATACGAGACTGATTATAATTAGCAGATGACAGTTGTGAAGAAAAGGCAGAGGAAAAATTAAGTGTAAATTCATCGTCAAAGGTATAGAGAAGAGAGGAAGAAGGCATGAAATGTTGGTCCGTCACAGACGATAGCGATTCCTATAAACATATATTTGCAACGATAATACAGTGTAGGGTCTCTACAAAGTCTGGGTACATAGGAAATTTCACTATGCAGACCTATTCAATCGAGTTCACCTGAATTTTGTAAAGCGCATCAAATTATGCATTGAAAATGATGGAAATCATATTGAAAATATTATTTATTAACATTAGATTTAAATAAAATTGTTTTGTTTTAAAAGTATGTGTTAATCTCCTGTGTACCCAGACGAAGTCTGGGTACACAGGAGATTAACACATACTATTAAAACAAAACAATTTTATTTAAATCTAATGTTAATAACTAATATTTTCAATATGATTTCCATCATTTTCAATGCATAATTTGATGCGCTTTACAAAATTCAGGTGAACTCGATTGAACAGGTCTGCATAGTGAAATTTCCGATGTACCCAGACTTTGTGGACACCCTGTATAAAGAGCTAAACTATGAGAAAACAGTAATTTACTCTCAGTCGCATATCATCTTCAGTGATGGAACGGAATATTCGCCACAAACGATAGCGATCCCGAATAACATTTAAAGAAAAATGAGTCATTTACTCAGTCGTAGACCATCTACAATGACGTAACAAAATATTTGCCACAGACAAAAGCAAACCCGATAAACATATGAATTGTAATGATATTATAAAACAGAACTGGAAAAAAAAAACTGCTCACAGTCGTGAATCATCTCCATGGACGGAACGAAATATTCGTCACAGACGATAACGATCCCGGTAAACACAGAAATTGTAATGATATTATAAAACACAAAAAAAAAAATATATATTTTACTCAAAAGCTCATACCATCTCCAGCGACGGAAAGATATATTCGTCACAGACGATAGCTATCCCGATAAACATATATATCGTAAAGATATTATAATAGCTTAAAATGCCTCGAGAAAAAAAAAATTAAGCACAATCGCAGATCATATCAGCGATGGGACGGAATATTCGTCACAAACGATAGCTAACACGATAAACATATAAATTGTAACGATTATATAAATGCAAAACATACCAAAAGAGAAATGAGTAATGCTCCTATATTCACCGTCAAAGATCATCTTCAGTGATGGAATGAAATATTCGTCACTGACGATAACGATACCGATAAACATGTAAAAGATAACATAAATTGAGAGAAAGAAATGTTACTCACAATCGCAAATCATCTCCAGCGAAGGAACGAAATATTCGTCACAGACGATAGCGATCCCGATAAACATATAAATCGTAACGATAATATGAACGATCAGTCCCCCGCTCTTTCTGGTATCAGGGCTCATGAGAGGCTTAGGGAACTGTTCTATAGCTGGGGGAGTACAGTTATCTCTGTTGTCCTCGGGAGCCTGCAGGAGATGCCGGGAGACGCTCCCTTCTGCCGGAGTTTCGACCACGGAGGACTCATCTGTAAATAAAAATATTAAAAAATATTAATTGCTTTAATTAGTGTATGATAATGAGAATTGTATAATTGCTTTTATTTTCTGTTCTTAAGTTCTTTGAAAATTTTTAATATTATTTATTTTAATTATTAATTATTATCCCCAAATGAAAATTATATAATTATATAATTCTTAATATTGATAACATGAAAATGAATCAAAATATTTTAAGTATTATAAGAAAATTAAGACTATGTAGGCTTTTGCATTTTTATTCTTTTGATTATGTTGAAAAGAAAATAAGTCTCTGAATTATCTAAAAAGGAAATTTGTTTATGATACTAATTATGGGAAATGAAAAATAGTAATTATTTTGATTATTATCTAATATGAAAAATTACATAATCATATTTTTTTATTGTGTTACTTATTAATGAAGAAAATAACGATTATTTCGATTATTTCTGAAAATGAACAATTTATATTCATTTAAAACATTTAATCATAAAATTGTGATCGTAATTATGTGGAAATGAAAATACTGATTATTTTTATTATTATTTATTAATGACAATTATATATTAATTTAAATTTTTACTCATTTGAATTATGCAAAATAAAATTATTGATTAATATATTGATTTGAAAATATGAAAATTATATTTAATGAATTTCTAATATGGAATTTAATTTCTGAAAATATAAATAAAAAATTATTTCCAATCTAAAATATTATCTAAGAATAAAATTATAAAATTATATAGAATTTCTATTATCTAAAATACTATCTGAAAATTTAAATATTATACTTTGAAATCTGTAAATTGTTACTTTATTAAATGCATTAAGATTATTTGCCATATTTTGAAAGAGCATCTCTTTCCTAAAGACTTGATTCTGTTATCTCTTCTTTCTAGTTGTTATTTCGATGTTATGAATATTATTATTATTGTTATAAATATAATAATAATAATAATAATAATATTAATAATAATAATAATAATAATAATAATAATAATAATAATAATAATTATTATTATTATTATTATTATTAGAATTATTATTATTATTGTTATTATTATTATTATTATTATTATTATTATTATTATTATTATTATTATTATTATTATTATTATTATTATCATTATTATTATTATTATTATTATTATTATTATTATTATTATTATTATTATTATTATTATTATTGTTTTTATTATTATTATTATCATTGATTTTATTAGTATTGTTATTATTACTGATGTTATTATGTTTACTACTGTAACAACAACAACTACTACTATTACTACCAATTCGATGTGACTACTACTACTGCTACTAATGCTGCTGCTACAACTACTGCTATTGCTATAACTACTTCTACACAACTGCTATTACTTAGCTGATTTTCATTCATAACATTTCTTTTACCGAAAAGCTTCGATTGGGCAAATTGATATCGATGAGATTATTATTATAATTATTAATAAAACTATTATTTATTTATATAGTAATTAGTAGGTTTCTCGATTAGGGAAATTATAATTAAAATGTTGAGTGCATGCAAAGACTAGTTTTCATAATAATAATAATAATAATAATAATAATAATAATAATAATAATAATAATAATAATAATAATAATAATAATAATAATAATAATAATAATAATAATAATAATAATAATAATAATAATTAATAGTAACAATGATCCACTTCATCTTTCACCATTCTTTATTCAATATTTTCGGGTCACAACTAGTCCACAACGGTACAAACCCATTTCAATTATCAAATAAGAAGTTATTCAGAATATTGAAATATAACAGTTAAACAATAACAGCAAACGAAAAGGATATAATAGCAATCTGGCAATACAAAATGCTATTTAATTTACCATATAAAAAAACACACACACAAACAACGATAAAATTTATATTTTTGAAATAATTTAAATGATATACTTAATATATTTACATTAAGGGTCTTTTTTTACTTTTGATAAAGAGACTTTCGGAAATTCTTATTTCAACTGGATCTTTTCCTTTATATTATTTCGTATGTTTTACACAGTGCATGGATTTTTTTTTACCGATGTTTTTACAGGGATTCCGAACAGAGGACTGAAGATGCCTTGATACAAATTCTTTCATTTCACAGCTCCTCCCAGCATGCTCAGACATTCGAACAGCCAACGATCTCGTTGTTTAGCCTTATAACATCTTTCAGAAGCTGTACATTTATATAAATACACAATGTCTGAACACCACAGGCAAGGTGCTATATCTCTGTGATGGAAGAAATTTCTTAATATTGAATGATTGACTTAGACCCCATTTAACTTTATTAGTGGAAAATATTCATTGCATGCCAGTCTAAGTTTTTCATTTATATATTTACACAGTCCATAACTTTGAGAAGGAAGCGTTATATAAACCTTTTCTCTTTTAGCGGTATGTAGCCTTGTTTTTGGAGTGAATAATTTATTCAAAATATTTCGTAGAAATACATGACATAGTCTTTCTGGGAAGCCATTATTTAGAAAGTAGATTCTTACTACTTCATTTTCAGAATGCAGAAGATCATAGTTGCTAGTTAAATTCCGTGCCATGAGCAGAGAGGTGAGAAAGGTGCTGAATATATATTTATGATATACATTACTGATATAATGTAAACCTGAGCATGTCTAGGTGTCCTTACGATACACTGTTGTTGTTAACTTACTATTTTTCATTTCAAGTACAATATCGAGAAAAGTCATTTGTGGTTTCTTTCTAATTTTGTAAATTTTATTTTGGGGTGTATATTTTTTATGTATTTGTAAAATTTGTCAGTGTGGATTGATTCCCTGAAAATTATGATCGTGTAGTCAACGTATCTTCTGTAGAAAATATTTTTGAATTCCCCTGGATATTTTTCCGGCCAATTTACTTAATTTAAGGCCAGAAATATATATGCCAGTGGAGTACCATCAATTTGTTTGTAGTAATTATCATTAAATATAAA
>JAXCGZ010003906.1:105000-107500 GCA_037179515.1 Halocaridina rubra
CCATAACTTTGCAAACTATGCTGGTCAAGGAAACTGGTCTATTGTTCAGAGCCGTATCCCTCCTTCCCTTTTTGAAGATAGGTATCACATTTGCTTGTTTCCAGCATCTTGGAATCTCCCCTGACTCCAGTGACTTTTTAAATATGATACTTAGTGCCACTGATATTGAGTTTGCGCATTTTTTAAGCACATGAGGGGATATGTCATCAGTACCTGTAGCTTTATGAGCATCTAAATCCATCAGCGCTTTGCATACCTCTGTGGCTGTAAGGTTGATGTTCTCTAATACCGGCCCTTGAGCTTCTATCACTGCAATCTGAGGGGGTGGGGTATTTTCTACTGTAAATACTGACTGAAACTCCTTGTTCAATTCTTTGCAGATCTCTTCATCCATCTCAGTGATGCTTCCATCCACTCTAGCCTTAAAACCTGTTCTTTTACCTTCAGTTTTCCTCTGATAAAGCTGTGGAAAAGCTTGGGATTTTCTTTAGCCTTCCTGGTGATGTCCCTCTCATAGTCTCTCTCTGCCTCTCTCCTTTTACTTAGGTAGTCATTTCTTGCTCTTTTGTAGGTTTGCCAGGCATTTATGTTTTTTCTCCTCCTATACCTTTTCCAGCATTTGTCTCTCCACTCCTTAGCTCTTTACACCCATTATCGAACCATTTCTCTCTGGCATGAATTACACCTACTTTGGTGACAGATATGCAGCAATCTACTATCTTCCCATTTTTCTCACAAAAGATGTCATACATTTCTTGTACAGATTTGTTGTGAAATAGGGTTCTCCAGTCAAGAACTGCAAAAAGCTCATTCATTTTGATGTAATCTCCTTTCGGATAGTTCCTCCTCATGTCCTCAGTGCCTCTACTCTCAGGAAGAATATCTTCAATGATATACTCCATCAACAACACACAGTGGTCACTCTTTCCAATTGGTGGTACATACTCAATTTTTTCAATATCCAACACATTTTCTGTGAACACTAGATCAAGTAGTGATGGCTCATCCCCACCCCTGGTCCTTGTTGGTTCCATTACATGTTGGTGTAGGAAATTCCCTTGTACGCAATCTAGGAATCTTGCCCCGAATGAGTCCTCACCACTGTGTGGGTCAAGATTTATCCAATCTATCTCTTTATGATTAGTCTCCCATAATCAAAATCCTACATTTTTTTTCCCGTGCCATGTTAACAACTGAGTTTATGACTTTAATAGTACCTATATGACTTTCCTCATAAACTTCAAGCCTATTTTGGTTCCTTGGTGGGTTGTATACAACAGTTATTATAATGCTCTCTGACCCAGTATTTATGCGAGCAACAAGAAATTCCTTGAACTCACTTTCTATAGCCAAGTTTATTTCTTCAATTTGAATCCTTTCACTTATGAGCAGTGCTATCCCTCCACCAGTCCTCTCAGATCTTTCAACCCTTAGTATTCTGAAGCCCTTAGGAAAAACTGTGACACTGTTTATTTCCTCACTCAACTTAGTCTCTGTAATTGCTACTATATCTGCCTTACTGTTGTGAATCCTATCTTTTAATTCTACTGCCTTACCAGCTAATCCATCAGCATTTGTGTATAACAATCTTAATGAGGCCTCATCCCCTGATCTTCTGTCATTATCTTCTTTATCTCCCCTTTGTCTGGAAGAACTCTGTAATAAAAAATTTTCTTCTCTTCTTCATTTCTTTCATCATTGAACCTTCTTGCCTCTTGCAACAACTTTTTGATCTTTCCCATCTCTTCCTGTGTTCTGTATTGTCTAATGAACACTTCTTTGAATTCTTGAAGGTCTTTTAGGCTTTTTTTTCTCAACAATATTTCCCTACATGTTTCCCCTCTCTCAAAGGTTACTTTTGTTGGTCTCGGCTGTGTGTGTGTGTGTGTGTGTGTGTGTGTGTGTGTGTGTGTGTGTGTGTGTGTGTGTGTGTGTGTGTGTGTGTGTGTGTGTGTGTGTGTGTGTGTGTGACAAATAAGCACATGACCATATGTGAAAACTTGAATCATTTTTACTCCGACAGGACTTGAACCTAGGACACATAATTACTGTGGGAAGGCGATACCAAGTACACCACAGATGGTCTAAAAGGGAAACAAACCTTACTGCTATATCTGCTATACTTGGAATAAACGCATTCTATCTCAATGCCACTCTGTTCATAGTACAGTTTCCCCCCAACCTCACTCGTGGCTTCGTTTTCGCATTTAATTCAACTTCCAATCTCATTCGGGACCAACAATAATCAAATAAGCACAGTACCATATGTGAAAACATGGATCATTTGTACCCCGACCGGGATTTGAGATAGGACACATAATTACTGTGCCAAGGCGTTACCAACTACACCACAGAAGGTCTAAGAGGGAAAGAAATCTTACAGTTATATCTACTGTACTAGGAATGTAAACTCTTTATCTGAATGCCACTCTGTTCATATTACAGTTTCCCTCAACCTCACTCGTGGCTTCGTTTTCACATTTAATTCAACTCCCAATTT
>JAXCGZ010003906.1:110000-117500 GCA_037179515.1 Halocaridina rubra
CATCTGCAAACAGCAACTGATTCAGCTCCCACTCGTTATCATCCCCATCTACCATTCTCAAACCTTAACCACGCACTCGCTCATTCCCCTCTCTGACGACACCATCAATATATAAATTGAACAGCCATGGTGACATCACACATCCTGTCTCAGTCCCACACTCACTGGAAACCACTCACTCACTTCATTCCCTACCCAAGCTCTACTGCCCTCATACAAACTCTTCACTCCATGCAAGTTTACCATCAATTCCATATAACCTCAAAACATTCCATATTGCCTCTCTATCAACTCTTTCATACGCTTTCTCCAGATCCAAAAATGCAAAATACACATCCTTACATTTTGCTAAATATTTCTCACATAACTGCCTAACTATAAAAATCTGATCTATACAGCCTCTACCTCTCCTAAAACCACTCTGCACTTCTGCGATCACATTTTCTCTCTTATCGCTAATGCTATTAATCAGTATCCTACCATACACTTTTCCTACCACACTCAACAAACTTATACCCCTAAAATTACTGCATTCATACACATCTCCCTTACATTTCTATAGGGGCACTATACAAACAATCACCCATTCCACTGGCACCATTGACAACATAAAGCATATATTAAACACTCTCACTAGCCATTCCAGTACAGTCACACCCCATTCTTTCAATATCTCCGCTCTCACACCATCCATTCCAGGTGCTCTATCTGCTTTCGCGTCATACAATGCCCTTTTCACCTCATCTCTTGTATTCTCTCTCTCATTATCATCTCCCATTGCTGGCACTTGAACACCCCCCACTGCCACTGTAGCTGCCTCTCTATCTTCCTCAACATTCAGCAAGCACTCAAAATATTCTGCCCATCTTTTCCTTGCATCGTTCCCTCTTAACATCTGTCCATTCACATCTTGCACTGTCTCCTCCATTCTCGATCCACCCTTCCTTACTCTCTTCACTTCTTTCCAAAACTTCATTTTATTCTCCTAATTTGACCTACTAAAATCCTGTTCCCACCTAACATTTGCCAACCTCTTCTCTTCCTCTACCTTCTGCTTGGTTTCCACATTTTTCTCCCTATATCTTTCATACTTCTCTCTATTGTTACACTGCAGCCATTCCTCAAAAGCCCTCTTTTTCTCTTCCACCTTCATTTTCACCCCTTCATTCCACCACTCACTGCCCCTCCTCATGCCACCTCCTACAAACCTCTTTCCACACACATCACTTGCATGTCCCACAAAACATTCTTTCTTCAACCCCCATTCCTCCCCTAACTCCCAATCTTCTCTTTCTTTCACCCTGTCATATGCCACTTTCAACCTGTCCTGATATTCCTGTCTCTTTTCTGGCTTTTTCAACTCTTCCACCTTCACCATTTCCCTTCTACATCCCCCCACTTTATTTCCCCACTCTTTTGCCACTACCACTTTTGCTTCAACCAAAAAATGATCAGATATCCCAGCAGCCACACCCCTAAATGCATGTACATCTTTCACTCTACCAATCATGCTCATTGCTACCAACACATAAATCATCAATGCTCTTTCTTCCACTCTCCCATTTGCCACTCTCATCCATGTATACTTATTTATTAACTTCTTCTTGAAAAATTATTACCTATCACCAACTCTTGCTCCACACACATATCTAACAGTCTCTAGCCAGTCTCATTCCCACCTGGTACCCCATACTTTCCTACAACACCTTCTACCTCTCCATCACCCACTCTGGCATTCAAGTCACCCAACACAACTACATAGTTCCTTCTGCTAAGACCATCCATACACCTAGTTAACTCATTCCAGAATTCATCTCGCTCTTCCTCACTTCTTTTACATCATAGCCCATACGCACTAACAAAAGCCCAACATTCCCTACCTATCCTAGCCCTCACCCACATCAGCCTAGATGACACTTCTTTCCATTCCACTACCTTATTTACCATCCATTTACCCAGAAATAATGCCACACCTTCTCTCGCTCTCCCAATTTCAACCCCAGACACCCTACCTGTCACATCACCAAATGTCACTTCTTTTCCTTTCATCTTCGTCTCACATAATGCTAATGCATCCATCCTCCTCATACCAAACATATATCCAATCTCACATCTTTTGCTCTCTATCGTACTACAACTACACACATTTAAACACCCCAAATCTAGAGTTTGGGGAGAAGTTATTCTCCCCTCTAATCCCCTCTTTCAATGACGTCTAGCGGGAGGTTAATACAAAGGGGGAATTCCCAGTCCCCTCGCCCTGTCCACTTTTAGTTGCCTCTTACGACACGCAGGGAATACGTTGGGGCTATTCTTTGATGCTGAGGAGGAAAAGCCTTCCTCTGTATGTTTATTCTACAAGTGGCCAAGAAATGCGGGGGTATTCTGGCAGTAGAGATGCAACCAGAAACCTAATAATTGGGTCTATGGATGTGTGTGGTTGTGGTGTAAGTGAAAGTAAGAGGGAGATGATAGGGAATATGTTTGTGGAGAAAAAGATGGATGTATTTGCACTGAGTGAAACTAAGATAAAAGAGAATGGTGAGGTGACATTTGGGACTGATGTAGGTAGAGTGTCTGGAGTTGGAAGAGGGCAAGGAAGATATGAAATGACTTTTGGTAAGTGAAGAGATGAGTGGGTATGTTGTGGAATGGATGGAAGTGTCATCTCGAATAATAGTGGCTAAAATGAGACTGAGATACAAAGGTGGGTATTTGTGAGGGCATATGGCCCTGTCAGCAAAAGAAGTGAGGAAGAAAGAGAAGAATATTGGATGAAATTGAATGAGTGCATGGAAGACTTGGGAATGAATGTGAGTGTGGTGTTGAAGGAAGATTTGAATGCTAGAGTAAGGAATGAACCAGTGCATAGTATAATTGGGAGGTATGGAGTACCTGGTAGCAATAAAAGTGGAGAGAATATGATAAAATTGTGCACTGAGAGAGAGACAGACAGATTCTGATTTATAATACTGAATTAAAAAGAAGGATGTGCACAAGTACATGTGGGTCGAAGTAGATAATGAAAGAGTGGTTGATAGAGCTTTAATGGATTATGTTGTGGGGGACAGTAGGGTAATTGGAAGAGTATTGGGTGTGAATGTATTGAGAGGAGCTAATGGTGGAATATCCGATCTTTATTTAGTGGAAAGTAGAGTGAGAGTGGGAGAAAAGTGGAGAAAAAGAAGCGAGAGAGGAAGAGAAGTGCTTAAAGTTAATGAACTGAATAAGAGGGAGAAAGATTGTGAGTATACAGCTAGTCTGAGGAATGTGTAGAATGTAGTGAAAGAGAATGTAGAGGAGGGAGTGGAAGAAAAACGGAGTTGTTCCAAGGAGGAAGTTATGAATTGTGCAGAGGCAGTCTGTGTGTGAAGGAAGGAGGGTAACAGGTGGAAGTAAAGCAATGGTAGTGAATGATGGAGTAAGGAGGTGAGTGCAATAGTGTCTGAAAAGAAGCAGGTATTTGAGTTATGGTTCCAGATAGGTAAAATTGAGGCATGTGAAAGGTATATTGCAAAGAGGAGACCAGCAAAGTGCACGGTGAAGGAGGCAAAGAGAAAAGCAGATGTAAGGTGAAGCAGAAGCTGTCTGAGAATTTTGAAAGGAGTAAAAGGATTTTTTGGAAGGAAGTGAAAAGAGTGCTGAAAGGTGAGTCTGGTAGGGAGAAGAGGGTGAAAGGAGCAGATGGGCAATTGGTAGTAGACCAATAAAGGTGAAAGAGAGATGGGCTGAGTATTTCAAGGAACAGCTAAATGAGGAAGATGAGAGAGAAAGGCAAAGATTGTGGCTGTAGGAAATGACTGGAGAATGCCAATGTTGGGTGATGAAAATTATATAGAAATATCAAAAGAGGAGGTACATTTAGCACTGAGAGCAATGAAAGCAGGTAAAGCACCAGTGATAGATAGGTGTCATGTTTAATGCTTGTCAAAAGGTGGGGTGGCATTAGTGGAATATATGATTAGGTTGTTGAATATATGTTTTAGGAAAGGGAGGGTCCCAGTTGATTGAAGGAGTGCATGTGTAGTTCCACTTTATAAAGGAAAAGGAGATAAGTATGAGTTTAGTAGTTTTAGAGGAATTAGTTTGTTGAGTGTAGTTGGTAAGATGTATGGAAGAGTGTTAATTGAGAGAATTAACACTCTGTCCATTGACTGGGGAGGAACAGTGTGGTTTCAGGAGAGGAAGTGAATATGTCGATTAGTTGTTTGTGGTAAGACTGGTATTTGAGAAATTCTTAGAGAAAGGTAGGGACACTTTTGGGCCTTTATGGATTTAGAGGAAGTGTATGACAGGGTTGATAGAGAGGTGTTGTGGATTGTGTTGGGACTGCATGGAGTAAATGGAAATTTCTTGAATGCAGTGAAAAGTTTTTACATGAATAGTAGAGCATATGTTAGGGTCGGAATGGTATGAGTGATTGATTTGAAGTGACTGTAGGCCTACTTCAAGGTTATGCAATATCACCGTAGTTGTTTAATTAACATATGGATGGAGTGGTAAGGGAAGTGAACGAAAGAGTATTAGACAGAGGTTTGGAATTAATGGCTGAGTATGGAAGATTGTAAAAATTGAATCAATTGCTGTCTGCGGATGACACAGCACTGGTGGTTGATATTGAGAATGAATTGAATCATTTGGTGACTGAGTTTGTTAGGGTGTGTTAAAGAAGGAAGTTGCTAGTGAAATATTGGTAAAAGTAAAGTTATGAGATGCAAGAGGAGTGTTAATGTTGGTAGACTGAATGTAGGAGTAAATGGGGAGTTGCTTGAAAAAGTTGAACATTTTAAGTATCTTTTATCGCAAGTATCAAGGAATGGATGAGTGGGAGCAGAAGCAGAGGTAAGTCATGGAGTGAAT
This sequence comes from Halocaridina rubra, assembly GCA_037179515.1. Classification (NCBI taxonomy): domain Eukaryota; kingdom Metazoa; phylum Arthropoda; class Malacostraca; order Decapoda; family Atyidae; genus Halocaridina; species Halocaridina rubra. Next base: position 114,861 of record JAXCGZ010003906.1, read on the forward strand.
GAAGCGTGTAAATGTCTAAGTCTGTTGAAAAGTGTAATGAGAAATAGGTATTTTGGTATGAATGCAAAGAGAAGGATATATGCAGGTGTCACTGTGCCGACAGCAATGTATGGAGCAGAAAATTAGAATTCAAGAGAGGATGAAAAAAACAAGTTAAATGTTTTGGAGATGAGGTGTTTGGGAACTATAATTGGTGTATCTAGAATTGATAGAGTGAGAAATGAGGAGATGGACGAATAGCGAAAAGAGTGTGGAGTGCAGAAGTGGTTGGCAATAGGCCATGAGGAAAACATAGAATGAGATGGATAGATGGCATGGAAAGGGCATTGGATGCACGTGGAATATCAGTAGAGCAGGGAAGAGAGGGTGCAAGAGATATGAATGAGTGGAGGAAGATTGTGCATAGGTGACACGGATAAAAGGGATTTCTCGCACCTGCTAGGTCAGCGAACTGTGATGGACGAGTGGGAAGGGAGTTGCCATGTGATGAAGCAGTGAGGGTAAACCAGCAGTGGCTGTTGAGTGTCACTGTAGAATATCCTTCCCCGCCTACTTTGTGCTAGCCGGGATATGTGGCAACCCTTTATCTCCAAGGAGCTAAGAGGAGTAGTTGGGGTATGTGTGGATCGTGGTGAATGCTTTTTTTTTTTGGCCTGGCCACCCCCTTACAAAGAGGACTGGGGCCATGTTTGTGCATGTATGCATAATAATAATAATAATAACAATAATAATAATAATAATAATAATAATAATAATAATAATAATAATAATAATAATAATAATAATAATAATAATAATAATAATAATAATAATAATAATAATAATGTAATTACTATGACAAGGCGCTACCAACTAGATCACAGAAGGTTTTAAAAGGGAATCACACCTTACAACTTTTATCTGCCATACTAGGGATGAACGCATTCCATCTGAGTGCCACTCTGTTCATATTACAGTTTCCCCCAACCTAACTCATGGCTTCATTTTTTCATTTAGATTCATTTGAATTACTATACGCCTTGGCATAGTAATTATATGTCCTAGGTTAAAGTCTCGGTCGGAGTAAAATTTTTTCATGTTTTCACATATAGTAATGTGCTTATTTGATTATTGTTGGTCCCGAATGAGATTGGGAGTTGAATTAAAGGCGAAAACGAATCCACGAGTGAGGTTGGGGGACTCTGTAATACGAGCAGAGAGGCATTCAGATAGAATGCGTTCATCCTTAGTATAGCAGATAAAAGCTGTGGTGTAGTTGGTAGCGCCTTGGCATAGCAAGTATATGTCCTAGGTCCAAGTCCCGGAAGGGGTAAAAATGATTCATGTATTCGCATATGGTAATGTGCTTATTTGAATATATATATATATATATATATATATATATATATATATATATATATATATATATATATATATATATATATATATATATATATATATATATATATATATATATATATATATATATATATATATACATACATATATATATATATATATATATATATATATATATATATATATATATATATATATATATATATATATATATATATATATATATATATATATATATATATATATATATATATATATATATATATATATATTCCTAGAGACCTTTGTGTACTTGTGTGTGTATATATATATATATATATATATATATATATATATATATATATATATATATATATATATATATATATATATATATATATATATATATATATATATATATATATATATATATATATATATATATATATATATATATATATATATATATATATATATATATATATATATATATATATATATCCTAGAGACCTTTGTGTGTATATATATATATATATATTTATATATATATATATATATATATATATATATATATATATATATATATATATATATATATATATATATATATATATATATATATATATATATATATATATATATATATATATATATATATATATATATATATATATATAGTTATATATATGGGTGTGTGTGTGTGTGTGTGTGCATGTCTGTGTTTGTGTATTTATGTATGTACGAATAAAATATGTATGAATGTAGATGAATGAGTATATATATCTTTAATTATGGTTCTTTTTCTATGCCTTCAACAACACCATATATTCTTAGATATACGTTACACATCTCTTATCATTCCTTCACATCTGAGAAGTCACAATATTTTCCATCTCTGTTTCTCTTTACTTTATGTTTTCTTTGTGCCCAGGCCCGATGAAGGCAGATTTGTATATTTAATTGTTTGGCCTGTCCTGGTGCCACTATCATAAATATATATATATATATATATATATATATATATATATATATATATATATATATATATATATATATATATATATATATATATATATATATATATATATATATATATATATATATATATATATATATATATATATATATATTTGTGTGTGTGTTTGTGTTAGTGTTTGTGTGCGTTCGCGCTGTGTATTATTACCAGCAGCAGTAGTAACAGTAGCAGTAGTAGTAGTATCAGTAGTAGTAATAGTGTTATTAGTAGAACAGCTTATATTGTAAGAGTGATTATGGTAAAAGAATTGTTTAGTGTAGAAAGTGAAAAGCATATTATGATGAAAA
>JAXCGZ010003906.1:125000-130000 GCA_037179515.1 Halocaridina rubra
ACGCCATCAGCGCTTTGTATACCTCTGTGGCTGAAAGGTTGATGTTCTCTAATACCGGTCCATGAGCTTCTATCTCTGCAATCTGAGGGGGTGGGGTATTTTCTACTGTGTATACTGACTGAAACTCCTTGTTCAATTCTTTGCAGATCTCTTCATCCGTCTCAGTGATGCTTCCATCCCCTCTCTTAAGCTTTAAAACCTGTTCTTTTACCTTCAGGTTTCCTCTGATAAAGCTGTGGAAAAGCTTGGGATTTTCTTTAGCCTTCCTGGTGATGTCCCTTTCATAGTCTCTCTCTGCCTCTCTTCTTTTACTTAGCTAATCATTTCTTGCTCTTTTGTAGGTTTGCCAGGTATTTATGTTTTTTCTCCTCCTATACCTATTCCAGCATTTCTCTCTCCACTCCTTAGCTCTTTTACACTCATTATCGAAACATTTCTCTCTGGCATGAATTACACCTACTTTGGTGACAGGTATGCAGCAATCTACTATCTTCCCATATTTCTCACAAAAGATGTCATATGTTTCTTGAACAGATATGTTGTAAAATAAGGTCCTCCAGTCAATAACTGCATAAAGCTCATTCATTTTGATGTAATCTCCTTTCAAATAGTTCCTCCTCATGTCCTCAGTGCCTCTACTCTCAGGTAGAACATCTTTCATGATATACTCCATCAACAACACACAGTGGTCACTCTTTCTAATTGGTGGTTCATACTCAGTTTTTTTCAATATCCAGCACGTTATCTGTGAATACTAGATCAAGTAGTGATGGCTCATCCCCACCCCTGGCCCTAGTTGGTTCCAGTACATGTTGGTGTAAGAAATTCCCTTGTACGCAATCTAGGAATCTTGCCCCGAATGAGTCCTCACCACAGTGTGGGTCAAGATTTATCCAATGTATCTCTTTATGATTAAAATCTCCCAAAATCAAAATCCTACATTTTCTCTCCCATGCCATGTTAACAACTGAATTTATGACTTCAATAGTACCTATATGACTTTCCTCATAAACTTCTAGCCTATGATGGTTCCTTGGTGGGTTATATACAACAGTTATTATAATGCTCTTTGACCCAGTATTTATGCGAGCATCAAGAAATTCCTTGAACTTCACTTTCTATAGCCAAGTTTATTTCTTCAACCTGAATCCTTTTCATTCTCAGATCTTTCAACCCTCAATATTCTGAAGCCCTTAGGAAAAACTGTGACACTGTTTATGTCTTCACTCAACTTAGCCTCTGTAACTGCTACTATATCTGCCTTACTGTTGTGAATCCTATCTTTTAATTCTACTTCCTTACCAGGTAATCCATCAGCATTTGTGTATAATATTCTTAATCAGCCCCTTCCCCTGATCTTCTTTCATTATCTTCTTTATCTCCCCTTTGTCTGGAAGAACTCTGAAATGAACATTTTTCTTCTCGTCTTCATTTCTTTCCTCATTTAACCTTCTAGCCTCTTGCAACAAGTTTTTGATCTTTTCCATCTCTTCCTGTGTTCTGTATCATCTAATAAACATTTCTTTGAATTCTTGAAGGTCTTTCAGACGTTTTTTCCTCATCAATATTTTTCTAGATGTTTCTCCCCTCTCAAAAGTTACTTTTGTTGGTCTCTGCTATCTCTCCCTCGAATATTTGCCTAGTTGGTTTACAATATCCTCAAGACCACAAAATACTCCAAGCTTTCTTATCAGGTCTACAACCCTAGCTTTATTTTCTTCAAGTCTCCCTTGCCATGTTGGCTCCTGGGATTGCTATGCCTGAGATTCCCACTGTCTTCTCCTTATCAAGTGCCTGTTTAATCAGTGGATTTGCCTTTTCCATCTCAACATCTTTCATTTTTTCGATTACTGTCTCTTTAAAGTTAACTGTTTGCATGTTTTCAAGTGCCACCACCTTCACAGCCTCTTTTAGTGCCACATTCCCCTTTAATGCATCAGCAAAGGAAGTTTTCATGGCATCATGTTCCGTATTCAGCTCCTGAAATTCTTTTCTAAACTGTTCGATGTTTTCTCTAATCTGGACATTTCAAGCTGCAATCTCGTCTCTCAGAAGAGAGCGGTAAACTAACATTATTCGTTTAGGTTGTCATTCAGCTGTTATCTTCTTGTTTAGAAATTCTGGTTTCTAGTTCACTCTTTTTCCCATCCAGCTTCTTTATTCATTTTTCTAGTTAATTTCTCTCCTGCCCATTTGCTTTATTTGCTTCCTCCAAACATCTTATTTCCTCTCTGAGTGTTTTATTCTCTTTCATTTCTCTATCCATACTCCAAATTTTATCATTAGGGCTTATAACCATTGCCTCTAAATCCTTAATTTTCTGGTTTAATCTCCTAATAGCTACTCCTTTTCCTGCTGCTGCATCCCATGTAGATCCTCTATCATCCCTCCCCGACCAATGGACGGGGGTGGTTTGGGACAGAGATGGCCTCATTTTCATGTTTTCCCTTTCACAGACTATAGAAAGAAGAAGAAGAGAAAGAGAAAAAAGAGATAAAAGCTTTTATTTAAGCTTCACACAGAATTTCTATATCTTCATATAAGTACTATTTACTTACTCAATATGTTTCTTTTCTGGTAACACAACCTAACTTAAAATTTGACTTTGGATATTTGAGGGAAAAATTTGCAAAACATCAGTCTACTTGAAGGAAAATTCGAATTTGTATCTGAGGAGACTCACCTGTTTCTGCTATACATTCTTTTTAACTGATAAAGTCACTTGCTAACCAAGGTATGCTTTCACAGGATCAGACTTAATATTTAACTCAATATATACAAAATACAAAATAATAAAAGAGAAAGCTAAAATAAAAAAAAATAAAAAAGTAAGACAACTGTGCTACTTGATACCTTAACTCAGTACTCTTGACAGATGTATTTTAGGTATTTATTTAATTATTCAATTATTTTGTGTATCAAACTTACTATCAAGTTAATATAAATGGGAAGGATACTGAAAAATAAAAAAAGAAAAAGCTAAAAGAAAAAAAAATGAAAACAATAAGACAGCTGTGCTACTTGGTAACTTAACTCAGTAATGTTGACAGGTGTATTTTTGCTATTTATTTAATTATTCAATTACTTCGTGTATCAAACTAACTATCAAGTTAATATAAATGGGAAGGATACTGATTTTAGCAATATATGGAACCACAGGATCAGATAAACGGCTGTAAGAGCTCTCCCCAATTTACACAAAACAAACAAACAAACAAACAAACAAACTTTATTTCCATTTCAATACAATGGGTATTCGTCAGCCAGGGCAAGCCCCAACCTCCCACTGTGGTGTCCAACCACAGCAGTTCCTGCCAGTAAACAGCTTAAACTCTCGGTCTTGGACGGGAACGGATCTTTCGAGCTCGCGAATGCGAAGCCAGTGCATTACCTCTGGCAACTCTTCTAAACTTCAAGGCAGTACAGGACAGCTTCTTCTCTTTCCCCTCCCGAAAGTCTTCTCAATTTTTTCCTTTAATATTTTGGACAGTCTCGTTAACCACAAATATAATTTGTGTGTGTGTGTGTGTGTGTGAGAGAGAGAGAGAGAGAGAGAGAGAGAGAGAGAGAGAGAGAGAGAGAGAGAGAGAGAGAGAGAGAGAGAGAGAGAGAGAGAGAGAGAGAGAGAGAGAGAGAGAGAGAGAATATATATATATATATATATATATATATATATATATATATATATATATATATATATATATATATATATATATATATATATATATATATATATATATATATATATATATATATATATATATGATTTGAAGGAAGGGAGTATCATGATATCTAATATAACGAAATAGCATCATAGAAAACTGCTAAATTTACACAGTTCTCGAAGAAACATTATGCTTCGAATATCCCAGTTGAAGAGTAACAATCCTCACCTCCAGAAATTACTCTTTGACACAAGTTTCTCGAAAACATGGTGTGCGATAGTGTCGCATATAGTGCACAAGAAATAATAGGAACAGCAAGTAATAATAAATAGATAAATAAAAAGTATGAAGAATAATCCGAGGTATTGTTATTTCAAGAAAATGAAGTTCTGCAAATAATAAGAGAGTAACAGGAAGAAATGATTGAAAAAAAAAAGACCTGAAATATTCCTGTTAGAAACGTCCTCTGTTTTTCGTCTAAAGAGAGTGTTATGGTACTCACCTCTTCCTTGCCTTCCTGACCCCAGGAATTTCTTTCTTCCCTCCATGAACTTCTCCTTCCCAAGAACCCTTCCTCCCCAGTGACCCTTTCCAGCCCCCAAGGCAATGTTCCCCCAAAGATTCACTTCCTTCTTCCCAGGGACCCCTCCACCGCCAGGGACCTTTTCCGTTTCCCAAAACTATGCTCCCACAAGGAATTACTTTTTTCTCCCTATAAACTCCTCCTCCTCAGGGATCCCTTCCAGCTCCCAGGACTATGTTCCCAAGGAAATATGATCTTCTCACCGTGGACTCCTCTTCCTCAGGGATCCCTTCTACTCCAGGGGCCCTATCCAGCCCCCTTTGTTCTCCCCATGAACCTCTCCTCTCCAAATGGCCCTTTATCCCTTAAGGACCTTTTCCATCCTCCTGGACTATGTTACCCTCTCCTCTTAGAATTCTAGGCACCAGGAATCCCTCTCTATTCCTACGGATTCCTCCCTCCCAAAGACCCTTCCTTTCCCTAAGATCCCCTTTTACCCAGTGGACTCTGCCTCCCCAGGGACCTCTCCAGTCTCATAGGCTCTGTTCCCTCTTCTTTTAGCATTTCAGACTCTAGGCATCCCACTCCTCCCCAGAAACCCCTTCCCCCAGGGTCTCGTTCTTCTCCCAATGATATATTTTCCCCCAGGGATCCCTGTTCCCTCAGGGACCATTCCTTCCCAGGATCATGTAGCCCCCAAAAGTCTCTTCCAAAATACTCTTCCTCCACAGGGTCCTATAGTCTCCCAAGGACCCTTCCTCCCCCAGGGACCCTTCCTGTCCTCAGGGAGCCTTCTCCAGAACCTTGTTTCA
>JAXCGZ010003906.1:132500-133612 GCA_037179515.1 Halocaridina rubra
ATATATATATATATATATATATATATATATATATATATATATATATATATATGTAGTCGCCGTGGCTCAGTCGGTAGCGTCTCCGACTCTGAGGCGTCAGGTCGAGGGTTCGCGCCCCGTCACGGTCTGAGGTTAGCAAAGGCATGCACTCAGCGTAAGGATTACATCTGCCAAAACAAGTCCTTCGCAAGAAGGCAACCGTCCAAGCCCTTGGTTGATAAGGGAGTCCGTGACGTAAAACCGGAACCGGAACCGGAACATATATATATATATATATATATATATATATATATATATATATATATATATATATATATATATATATATATATATATATATTAGGCTAAGTGGAAGACATAGAGTGAGATGGATGACTGGGCTGAAAAGGACATTGGATGCACGTAGAATGTCAGTGGAGAAGGTAAGAAAGCGTGCAAGAAATAAGAATGAGTGGAGGAAGATTGTGCATAGGTGACACGGGCCAAAGGAATTTCTCGCATCCACAAACTTGGCGAACTGTGATGGACGGGTGAGAGCGGAAATGCCATGTGATGAAGCGGTGAGAGTAAATCTACTGCGGCTGTCGTCCCTCACTGTAGAATATTCTTGTCCGCCTACCTAGTGGATGACTCAAACTGGGTGGTAGGGGGGAAATGTGGCAACCCTTTATCTCCAAGGAGTTGATAAGAGTAGTAGAGGTATGTGTGGATCGTGGTGAATGAGTGTTTCTTGATTCGGCTACCCTCATTTTTAATATATATATATATATATATATATATATATATATATATATATATATATATATATATATATATATATATATATATATATATATATATATATATATATATATATATATATTATGAGTGTAACACCGGACAGGCACAAACTGCCCTCATCGATAGAGGGCCGGGCACGAGAAAGCACCAAGACGAAGGAAAAGGAAAATACTAAGGACAAGGCAGAGATGAATTAATGATACACAAAGGAAAACGACAGACAGAAAAAATAGCCAAAGTACAGAGGACCTAGAGATATGGAGGAATAGCCCCTAAGATGATGATAGATCGGCTTTTTGAAGGAAGATACAAAGAAGAAAATTAAAGACAAAA